>QLOO01002453.1:0-23624 GCA_003313855.1 Suillus sp. MG131 | reverse complement strand
TCGTTGTCCACCAAGGTGCCATCCTCCCTCCTATGCCCCGACCTGCTCCTCCTCCTGCCGCGCGTCCTACTCCTACGGTCGAGGAGAAGGCAGAGACCTTGGCCATCACTCCCTGGCAAAAGGCTACCCGGGAGATAGCTACGGTCACGGCTGGAATGGGTTCCGTAGTGGCTCTCGGCAAGATGACTGGCGCCGCCTTCATGAGCAACTTCTTCACATTTGGCCTCGCGGGTCTTGTCGGATACCGAGTCGTCTGGGGTGTGGCTCCAGCTCTGCACTCCCCCCTGATGTCCGTTACGAATGCCATATCTGGTCATCTATCTTTTTCTTTGGGTATGAAAGTGAACTGACTCTTTCCTAGGCATGGTTGGTGTTGGCGGTCTGTTCGTCATGGGAGGAGGATATCTGCCAGAGACCGTTCCTCAGGTATTGGGCGCGCTCTCTGTGCTCCTCGCTAGTGTCAATGTCGCCGGTGGTTTCGTCATAACAAAGCGGATGCTTGACATGTTCAAGAGTGAGTCGAGCCTTGATCTCGTCTGCTACTGCAGTTTAACATGGCGTACCAGGACCAACGGATCCTCCTGAATACTCTTGGTTGTACGGTATCCCAGCTGTCGTATTTACTGGTGGTTTCTTGGCTGCTGCCAGCACTGGTATGGCTGGCCTTGTACAGGCAGGTTACCTGACAAGCAGCATGCTTTGTATCGGTGAGCACGTTTTGTTATTTGGGGAGTACGAACCTAATAGGCTATATGTGGCCTACAGCTTCTCTATCTGGGTTGGCATCTCAGGCGACTGCGCGACAAGGGAATGCACTAGGAATACTCGGTGTCGGATCGGGCATCCTTGCCTCACTCCTGGCGGTCGGCTTCCCCCCTGCCCTGCTTGCTCAGTTTGCTGGTCTTGCTACTATTGGAGGTACAATCGGTGCCATCCTTGGTCGCCGTATCACGGCCACTGAGCTTCCACAGATGGTGGCTGCTTTGCACTCCGTTGTCGGTCTTGCTGCTGTCTTCACTTCCATCGGCAGTGTCCTCGCTGACCCGTCTCATCTCTCTACGCTGCACCTGGTCACTGCTTATCTCGGGGTTATCATTGGTGGAATCACCTTCACTGGCTCCATTGTCGCGTTCTTGAAGCTTGCTGGAAAAATGGGCTCGAGACCATTGATGATGCCTGGAAAACACATCATTAACTCTGGTTTGCTCGGAGCGAATGTATTGACCATGGCTGCTTTTGTCACCGCCGCGCCAACAGTACCCTTGGTTGCTGCGGGATATCTTGGAGTCAGCACGGTTCTCAGTTTCATCAAGGGCTTTACGACCACAGCTGCTATTGGTGGTGCCGACATGCGTGTGTATGATTCCAAGTACTTTTGGTCGTTTTCTGACACGTTATTTGAAGCTGTTGTTATCACCGTCTTGAACGCTTATTCAGGGTTCGCGCTGGTCGCAGAAGGTGAGTGTCAGAATTGAGCTTTAAGCATATATTTGACCTTTGGATAGGCTTCATGCTGGACAATCCCCTCCTTACGACAGTGGGTTCGTTAATTGGTGTTAGTGGTACAATCCTATCATACATCATGGTGCGTGTCATGTCCCCCGGATTTCAAGTGGCTCAAATGATATCGCGCAGTGTGTGGCGATGAACAGATCAATCATAAACGTTCTGTTTGGTGGCATAGGCACTGTTGCGCCGAGTGAGGTCACTCAAATTGAAGGCACTGTAACGAAGACGAATATCGAGGACACGGTAGAGGCTCTTGCTAATTCCGAGAGTGTAATCTTGGTAAGCCTTGATAAGCCAGTTTGATACATCTCCTGATTTAAATCCAGGTTGTTGGGTACGGCATGGCTGTCGCCAAGGCTCAATATCCTATAGCGGAAATATGCGCTATGCTGAGAGCTAAAGGTATCAAAGTGCGCTTCGCTATTCACCCTGTAGCTGGTCGCATGCCTGGCCAGTGCAATGTCTTGCTGGCCGAGGCCTCTGTGCCCTATGATATTGTCTTGGAGATGGACGAGATCAACGATGATTTCAACGAGACTGATGTGACGCTCGTCATCGGCGCCAATGATACTGTAAACCCTATCTCCCTTGAACCTGGTTCTCCTATTGCTGGCATGCCTGTTTTGCATGCATGGAAGAGTAAACAGGTCATTGTGATGAAGAGAGGAATGTCCAGTGGTTATGGTGCGTGAAAAACCTCACATTGTTAATTGGTCGATTTACATTTCTGCAGCTGACGTCCCGAACCCTATGTTCTTTATGCCAAACACGAAGATGCTGTTTGGCGATGCTAAAGATACCTGTGATGGTGGGTACACGTGTGAAACCACAGCTTTCTTTTGCTAATTTAGTTTCCTTTACAGCTCTCAAGAGAGGCTTGGAGCAGAGAGCGTGAAATCTTATATTCTCATCTTATCTATCTGCCGCACTTGTCCATGTTGTACATTACACTCCTTCGCACCGCTTTCGAGATCGATTCTCTATCAAGGGCATCACAGACTACGAGAAGGCTTCCATGGAGTATTGATTGTATTGTATATCACATCGTGTATCGTAGGCCGACTATCGTCGCGCAATCAAATTAGGACAACGTGAGGATGAGGGCACGAATAGTGGGTGTACCGTAACTTAAGCGTCCAACGAACTATGCATGTCCGAATGTAACAAGAGTGACCGTCCTCAGCGGTATAAAATAAGTCGTCGAAGACAAAGTGTTCCGAGGCTCTCAGTGAAAACAATGGACTGAAAGAGTCCAGCTCGGAAACGTGACATGTCCCAATGTGCACTACCATCATCTATTGTTCAGTTCTTGCCCACGTACACTAATCTTGATGTGCTAGGGTTCCGCCCGGGCTGGTTGTACAGCCATGTTGCGATAAGAACGATGACAGAGCCAAGGATGAACGTGAATGTCATCTGGAAGTCGAAGAGTGCAACTGACGCCATGAATGAGATAACGATGCTCAAACTCGTGGCGAATCCCTTGAGGATATTGTCAGAATATTTGATGACCATGGCAGTGACCAGGCCACCGAGCACTTGGATGGCAACCGTGGCCCATGCCCAGGCGCCAAAGTTCTCGAACAAGAAACTGAGGATTCCCGTTTCAGATGGTCGTGAGAGGATGATGGGAACAAGTGCAGGGAGGAGTGAGAATGCAGAGAGTTGCACGTTGCGGATCCAAAGATCGGACTGAGAGTTTTTGAGGACCATTTCGAAATAGACACCTGCAAGGCCGGATGTGAAACACGCGGCAAAGACCGCGAGGAACCCCTTAAGGGCATTCATCGAAGTCCCATGGAACAATAGCGAGGAAGCCCTGCTCGTGTCACTCACACCAGTCTGTATCTGCACCACGCCAACTCCGATAGCAAGGAACAGTAGCGCTAGCCATTGGCTGGCACTTAACTGCTTTCGCAGGAGGATGACTGAAAAGGCCGCCGTGGAAAGTATTTTCATTTGATAACTGACTTGGAACGTCGCTGCTTCTAAATTGGTAGCAGCAACATACTGCAGATTATTCTGAATGACTGAAACCCACGGAGCGGGATAAATGAGGATAACTCATATGTGCAGCGCGGAGTACATACCATATAGGATGGCAGGTATCGACAGCTTCCAGCAATCCGGCGAGAAGACTTCTCTGCCTAGTCGTCGGACGCGCAGAAGAACTTTTGTAGGATGCCAGAAGCGGCTGGCAGTGAGTGGTAGCTGTGGGGTGTCGGACGTGTAAGGCGTGACACGGTTTATACGGGCGAAAGCAATGACGAGTGATATGAACCCTTTGAGAAGCTCGTTGAGAAGAACGGCGGTTGGCGCAGAGTAGGACTTGGATGGAGGAATGGACACGCGAGAATAGTGCATTATTAATGTTAAAAGAGAATTCTGAACTGCCAATGTCACGAGCCTGTAGACATGAGTTGTCAGTAAGGTCGACCACGATTCAAGACAAGAAAACTTGGCAGGGTCATGCCAGGCTTGGATGTTGCAACAGAAAGACGCGACACTCACGATATGTATTTCAATGGAATGCCACGAAAGGAGGGAACAGGCGGGATATCTGCGGGTAGCAGTCCGAGCTCTTCGTACTCGATATCGTCGTCGTCTTTAAGGCCATGATTTTCTTGGTGCGCGGGGAGGGCGAGCTGGGACATGAGAGATATGATGGGGTATAAAGGAAAAGGTGCAAAGGGGTATCGCAGACGGGTGGTATGTGAATAGTACTAGTATCAGAATAACTAGGGGCGTGCCCAGCAACGACTCCAAGTTTAGTCTGACTTTGGGTTGTCCGCAGCTAATAGGCTTGTGTTTTCTTGGCGCAGTTGGTAGCAGTTTCTCGTCCGCAGTAAGAAGGAAGAACACAGAAGGAAGAATTTAAACTTGAAGTAGCTATAAACACGAATCCAAACATTACAACTCCCACATATATCACATGTACAACTATCAATTTTATGTTGTCGGGAACAGTTCCTGTGACCTGATCGATTCACAAGATAAGAGCGCCAAGGTCGACCACGATCAGTGGCACCTGACAGTGGAACAGCGCGTGGAGACCACAAACGTAAACGTTCAATCGTTCAGCATACAAAACTACAGTAGGTACTTGACAGTCTGTCGTATAGTTTGTGCGCGAATCAATATAGTTCAGTATCCAAATGATGTTCCCTGACTCTTCCTGTCTCCGTCATACAATCCATAGATGCTATATGTCGGGCTGTGGTAGTTGGCATAGGCTTCAGGGTTCGCGTGAGCAAGCGCCATCTGTGCAAGCGATGGCAACGGTGGAGGTGACGGAACACGCGGTGGTCTGTCCTCCACTCTCTTCTTCAAGCTTGTCTTTGGTTGACCAGATTCCCCGGAACTCTGTCCTCCTTGAGATTGCGCCTCACGCGTCTCCCTGGCTGCTTCGGACGGACGTATGTTTACTAGTGATGCAGTCGACTTTGACGCCGCAAAATCTACCATCATCAAACTTCCAAGCGCCGCGGAGTCAGGTGAAGATGACCTGTCGTAATTGAGTATAGCTTTCGGAACTGGTTTCTTTTGGCTGCGTGTGCCTGTCACGGTGACTTTCTTTGCTTCTCCGATCACACTCATGGAGTCATCCGGGTACAGCGTTGGATGAGGGGATGGCGGGGCGGGCGAAGCTAGTCCAAGAGCACAGGTGAGCGCCTGTGTTTCACGGCCGCGATGAGACTCAGAACGTTGCAAACCGTGAGTGCGATCAGGGTGGAGGCCATCTTGCTGTCCGCGGTCTTTTGCCCATGCCGAAGGAGCTGCGGAAGTGCGAGGATATGAGCCAGGTGTGTAGTAGGTTGATTTGATGCGTGTACGGCCTCCATTCTGCGCGCTTCTCCCGGATCCAGGTGAAGCTAGTGTGGTGTCCATTCCACCGTAGGCATAGCTCTGGGAGCGCCGCAGCGAGGAGGCATCTTTTGCGTTAGGAGGGGCAACCATACTATTGCGGGTGCGTCCTGCCACAACCTTGTCCTTTGCACGTGTCACAGTTTGTCCGTCACCTGTCAGAGGCGCTGTGCCCTCGATGGCTATACCCACGTTCGTTGCACCATAGTAGGTAGTGTTGGCCGGTGAGTTCGGGTATAGCGACATGGAGACAGTGGAGAGCCGAGAGACCGCACGAGTGATTGCATTCTGGATAGGCTGCAGAGGCGGTTGGGTCCTTTGTCCAAAGTTGCCTTGCCCGGTGAAAGGATATTGGTCCTGCCCACCAAACGAGGTCCTTTTCTCGGCAAGCAAGTTCTCTTGACTGCCTGATCCTTTCACGGGTTCGCCTGACGATGACTTTGAGACCGTGACAGTTGGCGCCGGCTTTGGGATTCCGGAATGATACTGGGTCCATGTCCAGAGCCCCGTATTTCCTCGTGCACTCCTCAGCGAGGGGGAGAATCGCTCCTTGCCTCCAAAAACCGGGGATCCAGATCCTTCGTTCTCAAAGTGGTCTGGGAAGGCACCGTCCTGGAGAATGGGGAGGGAGGGTGTTGGACACTTGCGGCGGCGGGGACGTCTCAAGAGCCTTATCAGGATGAATACTCCCAGTAACACGACACCACCAACAACAGAGAGTGCAATTATTGCTGGCTTTGAAATTTGGTGCGAAGGCGAGGGACGTTGGACTTGCGCTGTTTGGACATTATTGTAAGGCTGAGTTGGGCTCGTCCGAGAAGGAGTCGATGTTATTACGATAGCATGCGCATTGTCTGCGGTTGGTGTGGGCTCAAGAGAGAGTAGTGGTGGCAATGGGGTGAAGGTTGACACAGAAATCACGCTGGTGGACTTGCCAGTGATACTTGCAGCATGATACTCCTGAGACTGATGGGTTACCGAAGGAGATGCAGTAATTGGCGGCGGCGTGAAATATACTATATTACCACTTGGAGGAGGAAGGCCAGTGTCTGGTACAGGATCCGGTACGTTTGTCATCTCCTGGGAGTCGTAGTCCGCGACACGAACGGGCCTGATCGAGGTCGCCTTTGCTTTATTTTTTGTCGCTTTCTTGGAAGTTATTTTAGCGGTGGACATTTTTTCTGCGTTCATAGCAGGCATCAAGGCGGCGGCGGCATTCGAGTCATCCATGGAGAGGAGTGTTCGAGCGGCGGAAAGTAAAGAGCGACTCTTTTTCGTTTTTTCTATCTTATGCATTGCAGCCTGCTTTTCAGCGGCCAGCGCAAAGGGTTAAAGGAGCGAATGCGAAAAGATAGGTTGGCGCGAACGGAGAAGAAGTAGAAGAAGAAAGTCAACCGAGATTGACGCGTCAAGAGCACGTGCATTGATTTCTTACGTAAGTAGTGTGATCCTTCGTTCGGCGTCGTGCAGCGATGGCATGCTTCGAGTGAAATTATAGAGAATGTGTGCCATCGACGTTCGATGAGAATCCGTTGGCCTCACGGGCAACGCGCAACGGTCCAACGGAGCTGAACAGTGCTTAGCCTATAATGAGTCAGTGGCAGTGCCAATTCAATCATGACCCTGAGCTAGTTGACTGCATTAATTGGCTTTAGGCCCAGGCGCAGATCTGGTTCATTTTTCCTGTCGCACCCCAGTTTGTGAATGCACCCTAATTTTACATTCGGCATTTTCGTAGATCCACAGTTCAGCTCAGGCAGGGTGTCTACAGTCAACAAATACTCGCTCAGCGCAACGCAAAGATCATATGGACATCTTCGATCACAGGCGCGTCGTCCTTGCGTGCTGAGCGGGACTTTCCAATTAAAGTTTACCCGTTAGTGATTCGGTCGAGTCGCAGCCGACTCAGCTCCTACAGCATGCACTTACGAAACAAAAACCAATTGCGGAGCATAGCGACGAGTGGGGTTTGAATCACGAATGCGAGCAAGAAGGAGATGACAAGAATCGCAGTACAAACTTTTCTGTTGATTCCATAATGGTTCCGCCTGCTCGAGGATCAATATCCCGCTATCAGCTCAACTGGCTTGCCCCAACACAGACGCGGCCGCAAGTTTTGCACAGGGAGGAGGAAATGGCCGAGGAAGGATCCCAGAATGAAAACACTCCAGCCTCAAGTAAGAGTAAGCACGAAAACGTTGCGCGTACCCGCTCGCCGTCCCCGCAAGCATCTTCAAATATAAAGGGTTCCCATGCCGATTGTTTGAGCCACCCTGATTCACGTACAGCATCTGGTATCGGAAAGGCGAATGGTGAGCCACCAATTATTAACCTTTGTATTATTTACTTTAAGATCGTGACGTCCCTGTTACCTTTTAGTCCCGAAGTCTGTCTCCTTTCAGTCTCCTCGTTCAACAAGGCTTGCCCAGCCACTTCTCCAACCTGCCAAATCCTTCCCTGTGGTACCCAGCCGACGCCACAGATCTCCTTCTCTTTGTTCGCAAGATTCCT
The DNA here is from genome assembly GCA_003313855.1 of Suillus sp. MG131. Taxonomy (NCBI): domain Eukaryota; kingdom Fungi; phylum Basidiomycota; class Agaricomycetes; order Boletales; family Suillaceae; genus Suillus; species Suillus sp. MG131. Next base: position 15,740 of record QLOO01002453.1, on the reverse strand, counting down.
TCGGTGGCGCAGTATCACAAGATCCTGCAGCAAATTACATAGCGCAGGCTACTCAGGTTTTTGACGTGCCACTCTCTGACCTAGGGCGCACTACTATTACCGATCTCGCTATGGATGATCTTATGGATCATTCGTCTAATTCGCAGGAGGACGCTGATTCATGGATGAATAAAATACGGCGCGCTTATGAGCAATCGAAATCCAGTGAAGCCAATGGCAGCGTCCTTGTGGCAGGTACTCCTTCACACTCGGGCGGCTCTGAGGGATCTTCCCAGAACCCAAGCTTCCCCCATCCCGACGCATCGCAGTTGTTGAATGATGGTGAGGCCCTTTGGTTAATCAATGTTCTCTCAATCTCATCACTTTCCATTTGATGCAGAGGACTCGCTCGAATCCCTGGAGGCACAACGCAATCGATATGGAGTCCAGGCCAATGCATCACAATCTTCACTCATTGTAGCAGACGATGAGCTCTCAGAGGAGAAGAAACCTAGGGCAATTCCTGAACAGTTCGCGCCCACTCAGCCATCAACGCCACTGGACAATACTGCTACAAGCGCAGCCGCAGAAGATTTATACGCACTGACCATGCTTTCTAGAAGTGCTCGTGCCACTCTTGGGACAACTTCTTCGCCAGGTCCGCGTAACCTCCTGTCTTTGATTCGCCCAGAACAACGAGAGCGTAGACTTCGACAGATGCGAGGCGCTGGTGCGCTTCCGCCACCCGTGAGCGACAAAACAGCCATCCAGCCGCTTGAACCTGTTCAGACGCCAAGTGATCATGCCGAGACTCAACCATCAAGCTTTGTAGCGATACATCCTTCAGGCTCACTTTCTGACGACAACGGCGCACCTCTGCCAGCCAGACAGGCACCCTTTTATCGCCCTCGGTTACCGCAACCCCAATATGATAACCTTGACATCGTACCCGACTCTGAATCACCTCTACCGAGCGCTACCCCACCCACAAGAGATATTAGGCTCAATGAGAGTCCTATAAAGCGCTTTTTTTGTCCTCTTAGCCCCATGTCAGAGCTTAGCTCAGGAGAGATTGTTCCAGACTCTGTGGAGGTACATGAAAGCAGCCAAGATCCGGAGGGTGATGTTCCTCTGGCTGCTCTTCTGCAGGCCAAATCAGCTGCAAACTCGATAGCAGCGCCGGCTTCGGGCAAAACGCGATCCTCGATGATGCCATCATCTATTCCTCCACCCCCTGTGCTGGCCAAGAAGGTGACTGGTCTTTAATTGTTTCTTGTCGCTTGTATTGACTACCCTCAGTCTGTGAAATCACTAGTAAAGCCTTCCACAACAAAACCGAAGAGTTCAACTCGTGGGAAGAAGAAGGCGAAACAAGAGTCTGGAGAAATTCCTAGTTCTGCTCCTGAGCAAGATCAGCGAGATCGAACCTCGGCGCCTGAGCAAGTGGCTACCCCTACAGTAGTTCCTTATTCCATGAAGCATGGGAAAGGGAAAGTATTACCGGCACCTACGCGCAAGAGCACCCGTACTCGTGCTGAATCCTCTGCAAAAAAGCGTAAACAACCTTCGGATTCTGAAACTTCTGATGAATGTCAGGACGAGCCACATCCAACTCCGAACGCCGAAAAACAGGAAGAGGAAGAGACGGACCTCGCTGACGATGATGACTATATGGACGTTGCTCCCACTCCTGCTGAGATCCAAGCACCTCCTTCGCGGAAGCGGAGACGTGTTGAAGATGTCAAGCCTGTTCGTGCCCCGTCGAAGGCATCCACTCGTAGTAAAACCGCTGACACCCCTGCGCCGGCTACACGAGTCGCAAAACGGCTTCGTCACACTGTCTCTACAGGCCGTGCCCTTGCAGCTCAGCCGGCCACTCGCGTATTTGCATTGTGGAAGCAAGATGGTCATTATTATGCAGGCACCGTGCACTCGTTACAGACCGGTACTAAATATCTCATCAGATTTGACGATGAGACAGAGGACCAGGTGGATGTTGCTATGCTGCGTCGGTGCGAACTGCGGGTCGGAGATGCAGTGATCCTTTGCCACGACAATCTTCGCGGTACTGTGGTCGATATCAGTGAGATGGGATCACGATTCGTCAAGGTTGAAGTCGACGACGGCTCCGACACCACGAGGTCAGACTGCCCCATTTCGGATATCCGGATCGCCTCAAGAGCTATCCAGTCTCACTGGAAAAACCGCACCCTTACTACAGATTCTATCGTCACAATCATTCGGCCGAAGTCTCTACGTGCTACGCCCTCACCTTCCGGGATGTCCTTGATGAGCGCCACCCCGCTCAAGCATAAAAAGCCATTCGCGAAGACTGGTTTCGTTGTGACGCTCACTGTTCGCAACAAGCACCCCGAACAAATAAAGGACATCGTGATGCAAGCTATCAAGCACTATGGAGGCACAGTCATTGATGACTGGTCAAGCATTTTTCCCATGGAGGGTACCCATAGCCAGTCAAACAAACGCTGGATAGCGTCCCAGGAAAACTTCAAGTTCAAGCCGAAGCCCGAGTTCGAGAATTTGGAACGTGTTTTCCTCCTGGCCGACGATTATAATCAGAAGCCCAAATTTCTGGTGGCTCTCGCTCTTGGGATACCATGCCTATCTAATGAGTGGATACGAGATGATTATCTAAACAAACAAACATCGCCGGTACATCAAGTTTGAGTCTCCTTGATCTTTCGCTGACATCCACTATATTCAGGACTGGCAACCCGTACTGCTGCCTGCTGGGTTTTCAGAGACATTAAGCGCTCGCGTATCTCAACTTGTTGACCTAGACTGGGGTAACTGCAAAGAGCACTTGACTGACATTATGTCGAATACGGTAGCATCCAAGTTATTCTCTGGCAAGACCGTACTATGCCTCGGTTCTGATCTCGTGCCCTCACCATCACGTGGGGGGAGAAAGGTATGCAATACATTGCTGCCTACTGTGATGAACTCATTGCCTCACGTAGGGTGGTTCCGATGCTACGCAAGACGCCAGCCGAGTGGTTCCTTGGATTATGATTTGCATGGGAGCTTCTCGGGTGGAAGCCGTGACTGAAGTCAAATTTGCATCCAACGATCTTCCCGCGTATGACTATGTTATCGTTAAGGAAGCTACAGATTTCCCGGGGGACCTTCAGGACAACGTAACACTCGTTCACGTTCCATGGGTGAAGGATTGTCTCATTTCAGGAAGGCTTTTAACCTTGCCCACTCGTTGACAGAAGTTTGGTATCCTCCCGACGATGTTATTGGTGTCTTGATTATTTCTACTTACGGTATACCATGCTCGTTAAATTACTTACTTGCTGTCGTATCCTGGTTTAATCATAGTGTACGCTCTTGATTTTTTGCGATGAATGTGGCTCGTTTGTAGATTAGTACTATTACAAATTATGTGCTGCAATTGGAAATATTCTCCCACATTATTGTACGACGCCCAAAATGCGAAAACCTTGTCTCGAGGCTCACTGCTGTCAGCTTTCTATTCATGTCACCATGAGTGACGCAGAATACGAAGTCGGTGGGTCTCCGGGTGTCTGTTCACCTATGATCGTACTTATGCTTGTTCAGAGTCTGTGACAAAGGCGCGCGTGGATGCAAAGCGGGGCAAGAAAATCATATGGGTAAGTCCAGAACAAAGCATAGTTACAGTATGCTAAACCTTTGTTCGAAATAGAAATATCATGTCAAAGTAGGTACATAACACATAAGGGCGCCGCGTTCTGCTTACATGACACGTCGCAGTGGAAAGGATACAGCTGGGATGAAAGCACGTAGGGTGTCACTTTACTTGCTGGGTAGCTTCCTTACTTATCTACTGCACAGTTGGGAACCCGAAAGATCTTTTACATATGGCTCGAAGCATTTCCTCAGGAATTTTTGGGCACGTGCTTTAACCCGCGGCAGAGACCATACGAACCCACAGCTTTTTGAGAAAGGGGAGGAGGTTCATGCTTCGGGCTTTCCTGGTATGCCATGTGTGCCCCTAGTGAGCGCGTATCATGTCTAACAGTTCATTATCTTAGGGGCCAGTCCGCGTCTTGAGAATCAATCTAGTAAGGACAGCATTCAAGGACCTTCGGAGACATTCGAAGATGACGCCTCTGATGATGAACCCTTGACCACGAAGAAGCGGCGCAGACATCAAAAACCCGCGGGGGAGCCCAGGGCGAAGCGGAAGCGCGAGTCGGAACCTGGCACTGTGGGTAAAGCATCTACTCGACGTTTGAGGGCATTTGGGCCCAAAAGCAAGGCCCGGTCATCACTACTGGCGAGACAAAGGCGCGCCTCGTCGCCAGGCCCCCGTGGCGCGCGTCAGATTTCCCTAACGAAACTGACCGATACCGACGCTGAAGGGGAGCTCGACATGGAACTCTTTGGAGAAGCAGAAGAAGTGCAAGGAGAGCTGATGCAGATAAGCCCTGATGATCCTGATGCTCGGGACATCCCCAACTCTCATGCTGATCCCCCCAAGGTCAATGGGAAGATCGTGGAGTTTGACGACCTTCGCAGCTACTCTCCTGATATCCAGGACACCATCGAAGTTAGTCAAGTACTGACTGAAGATGTGATTCTTGCGGCCGACGAGGGACGTAGCTCACCTGACCCCCTTTTCGATTCTCCTTCGCAATCAAGGAACGGCAAAGAACCCCGGTCTCCCGCTGAGCCAGTGGTACCTCCTCACCGTACTCGGGCGGCTAATCCTTTGGTCAAGTTTATTGATGCTGTTCCATCGATGGGCAAGAATTCAGGGGCTGCCATCCCGGCAAAATCACGCTTGATTTCTGGCCAGCCTTCGGCCTCATCTCAGAATAGTGGTAGTCACGCATCCCACAAGACACGTCCAAAACCTGCTCCTGGCGGACGTTCCGGGGGCAAGAACCGGAGCTCCCTGTTGACAGCTGTGAAGGGCAGCCTAACCAGCGTGAAGGGTCGCTTCGGACGGACTAAGGATGTAAGGGAAGAACCACAACCAATTGAGGATGCACCAGCACCGTCCCATTCTCCGGATCACGACTTTGCCTCCACATCCTGGAATGATGAAGATGCAGCAGGCGAGACAGATCACGAACATCAAGCAACTACATCCTTAGCTGACCAGGACCAGCTGGAGCCTACGTCTACTCCTGCTCCTGCTCCTTTACCAGTTCCCTCCGGACAGGAATTGTTGGAGATAGCAGGTTTGAAGTCGGATACAGACGCGCTGCCTGACTTCGAAGATGAAGCGAATGTCAAACATCTTCCTCAACCTACGAATGTAACCTCAGTGGAAACTCCTGCTGATGATGTTCCGACCGAAGATGCAGCCTCCCCTGCTACCCCGACCGTGGAAGACGAAGCGGCACGAAAGAGGTAAGATAATGTTGTAGAGTGTAACTAGACTTCGCCTGAATGATATATTTTTCTAGTCTTACAGAAGCCAAAGAGCAGCTGTTCCCGTCTGTGCAGGCTTCGGCTTCAGTGACATCCATTCCAGGCTTGTCATGGAAGACGACAAAAGACAACACTATATTTGGACCAATGTGCGGCTTTGCTTGTTTTTTCTTCAGCGGTGCCGTCTCACTCCTGAGTAGGTATAAGTTGCAGGAACCGATTCAAGGACCTAACGGCGTTAACGAGTTTGTGCTGTCATTTTCGCATGATGCCTGATCTGACCATCACTAGATCTGTTCCTACATTCAAGCTCATTCTGAATGCGGATGCTCCAGTTCCACTCGTGTTGAAGGATTCAAACAACATGAAAGGCGTTTCATTCACTGATATTTACGCTGACAAGTCGCTGGACGGTCGAGCGGGAACGTTCTATCTTTTAGAAGATGCAGTCAGAATCGCCAGCACTTTCTCAGGCCTCGGCAGCGCGAGGGTTGTACCCGATTCCTCTGCGGAAGATAGCCACAAGACGCAATTCGACGTATTTCAACAACGTCTGCATTCAGGCCAGACTGTAAGCAATTACATTTTCGTCTGGTTATCCTCCCTAACCTATTTTATCTTTAATTCAGTTCGTTACCAAGGCAGGGAAAGAATTGCTTGTCTTTTTTAGCTCGCAGAATATGGAGATCTCAGCTAAGCTTAGTCCGCCACAAGTACTGATAGGTCTTGCAAACACGGTGCTCCTCATGCGTGTTCAGATCATTGACAGTACTGGATATGCGAATGCTGTCATGCAAATCACTGCAGTGTAATTTCTACGATTCCCACTATGCATTCTTGAATGGTTTTTGAAAATACTTTACGTAGCTACTCACTCGGTGGCTACGACCATTTTCAGTTCACATGTATCTAATGAAAACTCATAAAAGCCAGAGAGTTCCAGCAGAACCTGGATGATATGAAGGCTCAGTACTGCAGTTGGCTTGATCAATGGCACGTTCAACAAGATAATGATATTAACGCTGCCTAGACGAAGTGATGACAAACACCATCAAACATTGACATGGTTGCTCCTTAGCACTACAATATGCAACCCCGAACGGCTCAGAAGCGGTCAGCAACGTCCAGCGCGGACGCATCAACATCCCAAAAATCTTCCCATGTTCCAAAAAAGACGCGTTTCACTGAGCCTGATGAAGATCCAGTGAACTTTGCGGAGGAAGTCGACTCTGCACTTGAGAATCCTTCAGCCAAGCGGAAAGGGCGGGTTAAGAACGAAGGATACGACTCGGACTCGAGTGATGATGGAGAGGGTGTGGTACTGAGTAGAAGAAAGGACGCAGATGGGGATGGGGCGGGCGATGACGACGATATGTTTGCAATGGCCGACAAGGAAGAGAAGAAAGACGAGGCGCAGGGGAAGAAGAAGGAAGAATTCTTACGCCTAGGGGACATAGAAGGACAGGAATTCAACGATGGCGAAGAGTCAGAAGATGATTCAGAAGACGAGCCTGAAGACGAGGATGAAAGAGAACGACGGAAAAAGGCTGGCATGGGATTCGAGTTATCTTCGTTCAATATGCGGGAGGAGATGGAAGAGGGCAAATTTGCTGCTGATGGCACGTATGTCCGGTCGTTTGACGCACACGCCGTACACGATCGGTGGATGGACGATCTAGATGACAAGGAAATCAAGCTGGCGCGTCGGAGGAAGCGACAGCAAGAACGAATACAAAGAGAAAAGATGAAGGCGGAGGAGATTGAGCTTGAGCAAAGTGGCGGAAAGGGCGCTCTGGAAATGCAGCTCGTCGGAATGCTCAAGAAAGGAGAAACAATACTTGAGGCACTCCAGCGGTTAGGCGCAAAGGCGAAACAGAATTCGCGCTCTACCAGGTACGTTGTCGAACAAGCACCCTTCAGGACCAGCTGACTCCAATACCTGCCTTGCAGGAAAGTCAATGGAAAGGCCAAAGATGACACTGCTATGGCCGTCGACAAGGCGGCAGAGAAACCCAAGGGTCTCAACGATATTGACATGATTACCCATCTGGCATCCAACCTTATGTCGCTTGGTGACACTGACATCTACTCTCGGTCATACGAAGAACTCGTCCGCACAGTGCGTTCTAGCGGAAGGGTGGGACCAGATTGGATACCTCCATCTGCAGATGTCGCTTACGAGTACAAATGGGACATCCCTGGGCAATCTACCGGGGAGACTTTCGGGCCCTTTAGTGAGGAAGAAATGAAGATGTGGCATACGGCTGCATACTTCGGTGAATCAGGAGAGAAGGTAAAAGTAAGAAAGGTCGGTGACGACTGGGGAGCCTGGGACGATGTTGTAACATAGCATTTGTATGAATGTCCTTGCACTATAGCTAATACTTGTGCCGTTGTAGTTTTATCTTTTGTGGTATAATGTCGTGTGTGCTGTGAAGTAGTATTACAGATGGTGAGCAGTGCTGATGAATGTCCATGACAATGATGCAGACAGCAATCATAAGAACCCTGGTATCTTCTAATGGCTGATGTATTGGAAAACAAAGGAGATCTCAGATAAACCTACTTCAGCTCGGAGTAGGTCGTCATGATTACTCTTTAGCTCTTCATTGGTATAATGATTCCACCTGTGCACGAAGGTGAGGGGATATTCGTACCCTTTTCAAGAGGCAGACTTACGTGCTTGCATCCCCGTACAACAATGCAGGTGACTTGGTCACTTGTTTTCCGTTCTTGCAGCGTTTGCATTTGAAGGTATCGTGAGTATCGCAGATTGTGGTCTCATTGAATAGGAACAGCTGCCTTAGGGACTCGACCGAAAAATGCCGTTCAGCGTCTTCCTTCTCATCAACGACAGCAGAAGATAATGCTTGTTTTGATGCTTGACGTTGGAATATCTTTTCCTCGATCGTTCCCGTGGAGATAAAGCGATAGACGAAGCCTATGATAATGGTGGTCAATGATGCACTGAAGACAGACGCATGCCAGATTTACATTCTTTCTTTTGGCCATCGCGCCATACACGTGCAAGAGCCTGCTGATCAGCAGCAGGGTTCCAGTCTGCACAGATTTTGTCAGTCAAAGCTAACTAGCATATCGATCATCCTAACCAGGATCAAAAAGGATCAGTCTGTTGGCGCCTATAAGATTGATACCACATCCCCCGGCTTTACTACTTAGCAGGAAAATAAATTCCTTCCCACTGGGATCATTGAACTGATCCACGAGCTTCTGGCGCTTGGTAACCGTCATGGTCCCATCAAGGCGAAAGAAGCCGTACCTTATTCGTACGTCAACATAAACAGGAATCATCGTTAAACACAGACTCACTTCTTGCTTCGACACAGCTTCTCGAATAGGTCAAGCGTCTGCGTGTAATTGCTAATGAGCACGATTTTATCATTGGTAGTTGTCTTCAGGCGATGCAAGAACCGCTCGAGGACCAAGAATTTTCCTCCCCAGTCACACCGCACCGTCTGATTCTTGCCTTTGTCGCGCGCTGTGGCTCCCGCGCCGCCATAGCCTTCGGGTAGAAGCTTTTCGGAACCATGGAGGTCGGAGGGAAGGTTCAGTAATTCAGGATGATTACAAAGCTTCTTGAGGATATTGATTGCTTTGAGTGGCTGAGACTCTGTGCCGCGAAGTAATGCCTTGATCTCGGGTGATGAAATGAAAAGGCGGTACAAGGCAAGCTGAAAGTCAGAAAGTCCACAGAACACGACGTGCTCGTACTTGACCGGTACTACATGATGATTAGAGAAAAAATCGCAACAGCGCAACAAGTATCGACTCACGATACTTAGACAATAAGTCATTTGTTCGTCGAATGATGAATTTAGTGACAAGGCCACCGAGTTCCTTGAGTTTCTTCTCACATTGAGCTTGTACTTCTGCACTGGCACTCGCGTCGCGGCCCCGAATGATAGCGTTCTCGAAGTTTTTACGAAAGTCATCTCGGGAGCCAAGAAAGTTAGGGTTTGCGAAGTTCAAGAGGGAGAAATATTCCGAGAGATCATTCTGGACGGGTGTTCCGGTAAGAATGACTCGTCTCTTGACGTTGAGCGAATTCAGTGCTTGGAATGTCTGATTTCCTAAACCAAGACACATTATTCATAATGCTCCAATGTCCCGTGAGCGTATGAGCTCACCAGAGTTCTTCAACCTATGGCCCTCATCACAGAGCAGAAGGCCTATGCTGCAGTTGGCCAGTTGTGCGGTGAGAGTACGAAGGGTCTCATAGGAAACGATCATAACTGAGAAAGCCATGAACGTCAGGTATCTATCATTAACGCCAACAGCAAACCTGGTTGTGTAACATTCCGACCCGTTGCTTCTACCCACCGAACAACCTTCCCATGGAGTTCGCTTCTGCCACCTTTACCGTCCACTGCAAGCTCTGAAATAGCATCTTTCCCTAGCCACTTGACTGGGAGAAGGTGAGGGATGTCTCGGAAGAACTGAAGGATAAAAAACACACCAAGTTCGTTCGCCCAATTTTTCACCAAACTAGAAGGACATGCTATAATGCACTTCTCTATTGTAGGCTTTCCCGCGTGCGGGGATTGCTTAATCAAGGTCCATAATAACGCGATGCATTGTAGGGTCTTGCCAAGACCCATTTCATCGGCCATGATGCAGCCGTATTGGTTGTCCACCGTCATGCCGGTGGTACATTTGTACAAAAACTGCGTGTTATGATAAGTACAGCAAAAGCACGCCATGAAAATTGCTCACCTTAACGCCTTCAACCTGATGTGGACGTAGAACCTTCGCAAGTCTAGGGTCAATCACTACAGGGACTTTCTGTGTCTTCTCTTTATTGCTCTTGCCTTCGCCTAAGAGCGTCCGTAGATTCTTGTGCGGATTATACATCCCAGCAGTCTTCTCTTGTGCTTCCTTGGCTGCCTTCTCTTTAGCTTCCTCCTTCTCTCTTTCCTTCTTCTCTTCGTCGGTTTCGCGGTCATCAATTGTAGGGTCGTAGAGGACAATAGCATGGTCCTCCATTGGATCGTGTAACGGGCGAGGAAGGATCTTGGTTGGCGGACGAATCCCCAGAGATACATTGGTAGGCAGAATGTGCACCTGTTCTCCACTCTTGTTCGTCATAGTGGGCATTGAGAACCTGCGCAGCATATCGAATGGCTTGGGCTTGTACACCGGAAAGGTCTTGATAGCAGCTTTCAATTCGTCCTCATTGTAAGTCCCGTCCTTGTCTCCCTTCTTCTTTTTCTTCTTTCTTGCATCGTCATCGTCACTGTCGTTCTCGTCAACCGCGGCGTCTTTATATGAAACGCGCTTGCGCTTGCGCTGAGGCTGGACGCGCTCGGAGGCGTTGACAAGCGATGGGGCTTTGAATGGCTTGTTTACGCGCGTGCTTTCTTGTAGCCTATCTACAGGCTTCCCATCCGAAGTCGTTGGGGTGCGCCGTAGCATAAACATGATCGTGGGTGAAAGTAAAGAAAGATGAAGGGTCCGACCAAATCAAGACGGACGCGGTATATGGACGCGTAGATTAAGCGGTCACATGACCAGGCTATCATTTTGGAACGACGTTTGCTTCCGTCATGAGGCAGACCTTTATATTAGACAAAGGAAGATAATTGTTCCATATACTATCCTCGACGCTGTCGTGAATTCGGTGCATGATGGATATGTGGGAACGGTCTCCCTCTCCAGAGGAAAGCTGGAGCGATGCGGAAGGTGGAAATGAGAATGGAGAGTGGCCAATCAAGGGGGTCGTAGGCGAGGAAGTTGATCCTGATGGCACTTCAAGGTAAGCTCCACTTATATTGTACGCGTCATCGTGTTTACAAGCCTACTAGATATGAAGTAGGTACATTAACTAGAATCTACGCTTGATCTGTGCTTAACATCAACAGGTGAGATGGGGAAACTGGTCGCGAAAGGATGGCACAAACACGACCTGGCAAACCGATATAACTGATCGCAGTGATCTGGTCAATTCCTGGAAAAGATTGCAGGGTCATAAGCGTAATGCACTTGCCCAGGACAGTCTAGACATGGACGTGTCGTGGCCAGATGACGCAGTCCATAAGCGTTTCACCTTCCTCCGCGCGCAAGCATACGAAGAGAAGAAACGCAAACGGCTTGAAAAGCCCTCGGCAGCAGACTGGGACAAGGAAATAGAACGTGCATGCAGGTGCACAGATGAGCCCGACGCCGAAGATGGCAATGCGGCATCTCGCCTGCGTGTGCGCCGAGGTACCCCGCGTCCTACCCCATTATCTGATGCACCACGTTCGTCTTCTTTCAAACACACTCGTGGACCGATTCCTTCGAATCCCCCATCTTCATCTAAAAGAGGTGTTTCTGTGAGGAAAAGGTCACCTTCCATAGGGGATGACGCTTTTCGTTCTTTGATGTTCAAGTTGCCTACAAGCACAGTGGGATCTCCCAGGACTAAAGGCGTCACAACAAGATCCGAGAGTAATATCACAAACCACCCTGTCAAACCTGGTCCGGCCAGCACTTCGAAACCCGCGCCATCATCTGTGAAGGGCGATGTCATATTTGTTCGCAATATGAAGTCCTTGTGAGTGTTATTCTTGCGTTCCTATACATCTAACTTACTGATGTGTCGCAGACGCGGGCGAGCGCTCTTACAGAGTAATTGGAACCAAGCGGCACATGAGGCTGGTGCCGCAGATCTACGCATCTCTAACGAGATCGTAGACAGCGACATTGAGCAGCATCTGCACAAATTCAAATACATGGAGAGATCATATCATTTGTGTGTCCTCTGCTCTCTCATTTTGTTGGACCCTTTTCATTTCATAAACCAGTGATAATGATAATCTCCAGTCAATCTTTGACGTGGATTCTGGGGCTTTCCTTTCATGTATATGCACGACGTGTCAAAGAGCATCTCAATGCGACTGTCAAACAGGATCAGAAGTTACGAATGAGAGAGGGCATAAGTTATACGCCTATTATGGGGTGAGTATTTCTCTCTGTCGTGGAACGTATTGGCAACTTGTACAGGGACTTTTTGCATTTTGCATCCCACAAGGAGTTGAAGTTATTGAGTGCAACAAGGTACAAATTTATCTGAGGCGACACACCGATCGTACTGAAGTTGCTATAGTACTGTAAATGTAGTTCGATGTGCGGTAATCGCGTTGCTCAGAAACCTCGTGATGTTTCAATCGAGATTTTCAAGACGAAGCAGTGCGGCTTGGGTGCTCGTTGCCTTGTTGCATTACCAAAAGGAAAGGTATTGGGGATATACACAGGGTTCGTATGCTTATATCTCCACTCCTAAGTACTGAATTCTTCATTACAGGACGCTGCTGTGAGTCGTCCCATCCTGGCTTCGGCAGGCCCTCACTTGATTTCATAGACGTCGGGAAGACGTGGACAATCTTCCTCCGGAGCACATTGGTTATGTTTTCGATCTTGATGGCACAGAGATCCGTGGTCAACACAATGCAGGAGACAAATTTTCGGTCGATTCTTATGACTGCGGTATGCCTGTTTCGTGATTTCCTTGATGTCATTAAATTCATTTCTAGGCAACTGGACCCGCTTTGTCAAGTAAGTCGAACAATCTGCCTTAGGGCCTCTGAGAGCTGACATTCAAACATGATGCGCAGTCACTCATGCTCGCCCAGTATGAAGGTCTATTCGGTTGTCTTCGACACCATTCGAGAGGTAATTGCACATCACCTAGATTTCTTACTGTCGCTCGAGACCTTGGTTTAGGTACACATGCCTTATGTAGCGTTCGTCGCTGCACGAGACATACCTGCCGGAGAGGAGCTCACTATTGATTATGAACCAAGCGCCGCCGAAGAAATGGCTGAAGGCACTGGGAAGCAAAAGCGAAAGATGTCACCCACCGCACTCTTATGCAAGTGTAGCTCCAAGCGTTGTAGAGGATGGATTAAGCAATGAGATTCGCTACAAGGTTGTGTGCGTCATACATTGTCGCAGCCTACGAGAGAATACATATATGTAGTCGCCCCTCCCCTTCTCCCGCTAATGTCTTAGTTCATGGATGTTACTGACCTGTATCTGGATAGCCCCTGTATTGGATCCTATAACGTGATAGAAGACAATGAATATTGAGTGTACGTGTACAGATATATGTGATACAAGAGGTTGTTTCGTGTGTACTTCGTGATACAAACTCGTCGATCAGCCTATACTGCCCAAAATACTGTTATCTTCGCCTTCACGGCATCATTCCTCCAGCCCGGGAAACGGGCCCTCATCCACAATGTGATGCAGTCACCAACCTGCAAGTCACGTACAAAGCTACCATCGTATGATTTCCATCCCTGTCCCCTATTGTCAGCTGCAATCGCTTCGGGTGAACCTTCTTTGACATCGTCAAGGTCCGTCCAAGTGATGATATGGTGTGTCGTTTGACCTTCCGCAACAATATTTTTCTGGAGAGTGGAAGGAGAAGGTAAGAATGGTGGCTTGATGACGTCTTTTTGAGTAAATCTAAAGGGAGAAACTGGATTAGTTATCAAAGGTTAGCGCATTAGCAGGCATACGTGATGTCGTCTGGCAGATTTAGTGCATCAGCTTTGGTGAAGAGGAGTGAAGAGGGCCACTCGATGCTTCCTGTGAAATATGAAGTGGGGTGAAGTCTCTCCACATTGGCATCGAACCAGGAGTAAGCCCCCTTGTACGTTCCTCGACAACCATTTCCACCGCCCCAGCCCTGGTCATGGCTCCATAGCTGAAACTCGACCTTGCGAAAAGGATTGACACGTGTGGGCGCTACCCATTCCAGATCAGTCAGAGGTAGCCCGCCGAGGACAAACCCTTCTTCCTGCAAATTTTCTTTGTCGAGTAGGAAGTCTCCTTCTGTGCCGTACACTGCAAGAGGCAATGTACGCATGTACATCTTCTCTCCGTCGGCACGGACAACACGACGACCATTGATAGTTAGAGACGTATGTGCCCAATAGGAGGCAGCATCGATAATGTCATCGATGAGTTCATCTGGAAGTGGGATGGAAAATAACTTGAAGTATTTTTTGACGATGAGGATATCTGCAGTGGTTAGTTCATATGAACCAGATGGGCAAACTGTCGGGGACGCGGTAATCATGATGATGCTACTTGAATCTGATTCTATAAGACGTTGATCTACACTGATGCTTAGCAATTAAAATAGGGAATGCGACAAAGGATGAGTTCGAGTGCTTACCAGTGTAGAGGTCTACTTGGATTTCAGCAGGGATTTAGAATCTGGAGACTCCGTATAGAACAAACACTAGGACTCGCGTTAGCCTGCGACAAAAAACCGCCCGCAACCAGGAACCATGCATCTCATGCCACGCATGGGAACGGTCTCCCCATAGCCCTATACAAACATAAACGAATGAAGATACATTCTAGAACATTGTCAGATTCGACAATAACAGGATCAATGAGTTTGCACTGCGTGATGGAAATTGATTGTATCTGGACTTCAGGAGAGGCGGTTATTGGCAGTCACTGATAATGGTGGAGAGTTTCCGAGGCAGAATTGTCCACCTATCACATTCTATTAAACGCTGCCAGTTCTTCGAGTACCATTCAATAGGCAGTGTCAATGGATTCTTGTATGCCCTCCGCAGTATTATGTTCCTTGTCGGATGCCGGAGGAATCCTGACTGAAACGGAAGAGGATTGCGCAGATTGAATTATACTCGCTGAAGACGATCAGTTAGGTTGCACACGACCGAAGCAGGTGGTTTGGATGTTCTGCCACGCACTAGCGTGTGTGAACCAATTGAAAGCGGCGTAATCCACTTTATTCGACACCCTCACCCCCGAACCTGAGTCAAGTTCTGGTGGGTCCAACAGCGAGGATGTTTCTTACAGCGAATTTTAGCGAGTTGCTCGGTTATGCTTCTATAGCATGTTGGCTCGGTGCCCAATTTCCGTGAGTGATCAGTACTCAAATTACGTTGTATATTCTTGACGATGAATTGCGCCATATTCGCCATCGTAGACAAGTGATAGAAAATCACAAACGGCAGTCGTGTGAGGGCATCGCGCTACCGTTCTTGTTCAATTGGTTGCTTGGTACGATACATCCTTATCGATCAATTCGCCTTCCGCTGATGTTGATTTCTCGTACATAGGCGACTTTTCGAATTTAGTTGGTTGTTTACTCACCCACCAGCTTCCCTTCCAGGTGGGCTACTGATGTTGATACCGCGTCTTCACATTAGTGACTTGCTTTCACTATCAGACTTACCTTGCGACCTATTTTTGCATTGTGGATTGTTCGTTGTTGGCTCAATATTTCTATTATGGCGGAGGACCAGGAGCACCATCCGAAGGATACGTACGCACACGATCACGAACACTCTCCACCGCTCGTCGACTCTCATTAGATGCATCACACT
>QLOO01002446.1:0-15242 GCA_003313855.1 Suillus sp. MG131 | reverse complement strand
GGACAAGCTTTGACGAACTGCGCAGTAAGCTCTTTTGGGACCCATGAGTAGTGCTGGCGGATGATAGAGCAGGTTTTGTCCCGACCGCCGTGATTGGACTCTTCATGGCAATAACAGAAGAGTTCATATAGCTGCTCTTGAACGGCGACCGGTCTGTTCTCATGGAGGATGACAACTGGTGCTTCGCTGTCATCGTCTTCTGTGTTGGGCGCACTGAGCGTGAACATCTTGCGGACCCAGAAGCGAAACTGTGGTGTTCCGATAGCGCATGCGTCCGGTTGGTGCAGTACATCCCAGATCTTGTCGAACATGCTCTGAGATATGAGGGCCTTGTCACGCTTCCGCGGGGACAGTGACTGCAGGTATGCCATCTCTATGCGTTTGTACTGAGTGTACGTAGGAAATCCAAGTTTGTCCGCTGTGTCTAAGATTGGCGAGGGAGGGCATTCGTCACCGTTCGGGTCATCAGACAGCACCGGACTGGAAGAACGCGGAAGCCGCCCGTATGACTTTGACCCGGACTGAGCGCGAGATTTTCGTTTTCGTGCGACAGCAGGCATTACAAATTATTTTGCTTTGTAGGTTCAAAGAACGTGAAGTAGCTGTGAGAGGATGGTGGTAAATGACACAGGTCGTGCAGATGATAAACGTTTAAAAGTCGAACCTAATTTAAATACGCTGGCGGCTGACCGTGACGCGAATCCTCACGTGATTAAAATCAACGAGCCAGATACTGTAAGTGCAACCATACCTAAGGTAAGTAACAATCATGAATGAAATATAGATATGTGCAAGCTTATGATGTGCAAAGTCCCATGTGCAAGAACTGTCAGTAAAATGTGTGTGGTGCAAGAACGATATGCAGTGAAGTAACCCGTGCCCCAATAAGCGAATGATGATGCATGCCGTGAATGTATGGATGACGTGAGTAAGCGCTCAACACCCTCCGTTCAACCTGTTCTTTGGTACTGTTTGATTATAGTTTGGAAAGCTCCATCCAGTCAGATTAAAGTTGGTATAAGCTTCCTTGTATCTGAAAAAAATATTTAGCGAACCTCGAACGTCTTGGCTAGGATCGGAGCCTACGTTTCGATGTAAGTAGCAGTCGGGAATTCGGGGGGATCACATCCAATGTTGTGTGCATTTGAAGGCTGATAGACGCGAACATAGTCAATCAACATGGTCGCAGGGAACTGGAGGTTCTCAAAATCAATCCCTCCGAAATTGAGTGAAAATCCAAGGTTGGCAATGATATACTACATAGCGTGGTCAGTATTTTCATGCTCGCTGCGAGAAAGTCGTGGTAATACCATGGGCTCCTGAGAGATGATACGGGGACCAATCTCGGTCTCAGTATCAGGTCCAAGTCCACCAGAATAGATTGTCCAGACGGCCTCGCCGCTACTAATCCAAGTGATGTATCCAGCATCGAACCTGGAGATATATGTGAGCACAGTGCGTAGATCGTGATTACTTCCCCAAACCCTGGTTTGTATTCAAACCCGTAGATGCTATAGCAACCCTTATCAAGCTCATAGCAGTCTTGATCTGTGAGCGAGAGACCACTAGTAGTTTGTTGATACGCTCCTGCAACACAACTGTTGGGTGAACATTTAACATGAAGAATGAGCACATACCCCCATGGTAAGGGTTCAGGACAGTCATGTCTGGATGATAAATCTGCAGATTGTCGGAAGTGTTTAACCATTCGTATCCCGCCTGAGAGGGTGTCAATAACAGCCCGATTGGCCATGATTCAGACCTACGTTGAAAGGAGCCCATTGTACGGATTGGGAGACCTTCACAAATTTGTGAGTCAAGGCTGATTGAAACTTGGAGTAAGCAAACCTTGCCAATCCCGCTATCGACTGTCGCCTCGAAGATATCGATCTCCGGCGCAGAACGGCCGACATAATCGCCATTTGCACGGACCGGACCAGGATGTGATTCACCAGGGCAGGTGCAAGCAGACAGTCGTTGACCAGGCAAAAATGACTGCAAAAGATGAATGAAGATCTAGGACGGCAATTCGTGCAGCGAACTGACCAAGACGTCACCATGCTCAGGATCGCCGTTCTGTACTGCAGCGAGCGGCTTGGATGTCCCAGGATAAGTTTGATTTGGCAACGTGCCGACGTCACAGCTGTCATATGAATATGGCCACTGAAATAGTCTGATTAATATGACCTCTTCGACAGAGGTTCACACACCAATCCTTCTAAACTAGCACCGAAGCCTGCACGACCTTTGGCGATGGTTGGCTTAAATACTCAAAACGATGAAACAGCAAGGCACGAACCTAGATTTCCCATTGTCCAGCTTGATAGAAAACATTAATCACGTTCTCAGATCGAAAAACGCAGACTCACACAGCAGGCCAAAGACCGCTTTGATAGCATGTGTTCAGCAGAACGCAATGGTCTCACTGTAGTCTACTTACTGGACATTGTTAGATCCCGGTAGGATAACGGAAGCTACATCTCAGTAATCAGTAGATATAGGCAGTAAACAACGTTTATGTAGCTCACTCTCAATGAGGCCACCTGTGAAACAAAATTTATTCCTTTAGGCTTTTATTAGTGTCGAAGCTAACATAGAGTCGAACTCGTTACCATGTCTGGACCTACGAGATACTACATGACTCAATATGCCACAATGAGACGACCTTGGCTTACCATGCCTGACCTGTATGTAAGATTGTGGTTTGAAGCAGGATCGGCCTTTGTCAACGTGATTTGCAATGCGCCTCCTTTCGTTGTTACTTGGCTTGGATCGTACCATTCCAAATCATTCTGTCCAATGTTTTCAGTCCCATTCAATCCATCTGCACGACCTTGACTGACCGTGCCCCAGTAATGCAGGCTTGGAGCCTCCCAATATGGATCATCTCCGGGATAAAATGACCGACCTTCAACTTCAAACTCGTCTGAGAAAACAAGGTCCCACATATCATTTTGATCCATGTACGATGCCTTCGTGTAGGCTTCCCTCGGAGTATCGACATCTATGATGCCACGGTTGCCAGGTATCGATGGAATCTGCCCGGTTGCGTTGGTGCCACCGAGATTGAATCCACCCTGAAGAGTTGGTTTCTTCTTGGACAGATGACTGAAGATTGGGAATACTTTACCCCAAAATATCAGCTGCCAAATTCTGCATGCATCTGATAGTAAGATGCACCAACTCACCGAGGCTATCGGAGGAATATTAGTACAAGTACGTTTGTGCAGTGGCACAACTCACAATAACATAAGCATTAATACGACTAAGAGAAATAGGCACCCCAGGTTTGCAATCCCTCTCGCAGTGAAAATGTGACCTCCCTTGTCGCTCTTCAGATCGCGCTTTGGGTCTGGAGTGTGAAGGTAATCATCCGGTTCAGGTGTGTTTACATGCAGGGCGCTCGCGGCCCAGTCTTCGGGATTGAGTTCCAGGGCATACTACAGATAGAGATGTCACAAATAGCACAGATTATAAGAAGACCGTTGGCATACTTTGTCGGAGAGCGAATTCTATCCGCGAGTTTAATCAACTGAGGACATTGTGTATTATTTCTGAGACTTACTACATATCTCGACGGACTTGGAGACCTGCTTGGTCCTGCAGATCCCGTGTCATACTCGCTCGCTGTTGACGACGACCTGGAGTGACCTTGTGCCCTGGGAGGTAGCAAGCTAGTCGACGAGACGCCATATTCCTGTCGCAGCAGCGGAGAGTTCATGCCGTTACAGTGAAAGAACCAGCTTTACGCTGCTGCTTAGGTTGGGGAGTACGTAGAGTAAAGAACGTGGTGCAAAAGAATGTGTTGATAGACTCCAACAATTCGTAAGTTTTCCGTAAAGTTTTCCATTCCGTAATGTCCGTCAGCTCCGTGTGACTGTGCGAAAAGTGAACGAGGCTTTGGCAGTGACATATGTACTTGGCATGTTCTGCAGTAGTGACAAGCGACGAAAGGTATACATGAAGTGATGAAGGGGACTGAATGTCATTGTGCCTCATCATGTCGAAGGACCGCATCAGCAAGATCATCCGCCTTGGGATTTCTCGCGGTTACTGCCACCGACAACTTCAAAGTCTGTTGGAGAAAGGATTCCGTAGTAGGTCCTATTGCAGCAATTTTGACGTGATGATATTCTGAAAGTTGAGCGCAATACTCCGTGCTCGAATTGACCACAGGAAGAATGAAGTGATTTCGTAGGATTGGCGTCACGAACTCAGCTACTGAAGGGGCGAAGTAGACGATCCATCCCCAGGATAATCCCTCCTCTGTGATAAATCTCAAAAGTGCTGCAAATCTAAGGCTGCGAAATACTTTCCTTTGACACATTCCAAGGCAAGCGATAAATCGTGAGGAAATGTAGATGAGCCTTGTGTGGCATAGACCTGGAGTGAGTCTAATGCAACACCAGCCGACTCCAGAATCCTCGGTAATGTATCACGATTTTTATCTCCAGTGAGGTAGAAAATTTTTCTGCTTGTCCCATCCGAGGGAAGATCCTTGAGTATGAATCCTGCGAGGCGCTCCGCAGTCCCCGTCTCCGAACCTCCTCGAATATCTCCAGGTGTATACAGAGGTATCTTCTCCGAAAGATCACGAAGCGCGACCGATGTAGCTTCTCCGACTGCATAGAACGGCACAGACCGCCAGTCTGTTTGGTTGTGAGGTCTGGTGCGATGCTTTCAGCTAACAGACCATACCAGATTCAGGCTTGAGAGGGGTGTTGTTACCAGCAATGATCAGTGCTTGAGCAGCCTCAGACCATGCCTCGACGGCTCGCTGACTCGTGATTATGACTCCAGCAAGGCTCTGCTTCTCTGGGCCGCTGCTCAATCTGCGTGCTAGCTCTTCGTGACCAACTATGACGGTCTCTAGTACCGGAACTGATATTGGATGATATCCGCGAGACCTGAAAGCTTCTTCATATCGATCTGGGCTGTCTTGACTAGCAGCTCTCAGAAGTAAGACATTGGACATTGGATCGTCAGCTCTAGTAGATAAAGGGTTTATGACGTGAGGAATCCGTGCTAATGATCATGAGAATGAAAGTCAACACGATATCAACTACCGTATGGGGTCTTCCCAGGCCGCCGCTCTTGGTATATATCCACCACCCAAAATGATATAACTCTAGCCTTCAACAAATTTCAAGTAAACTACGATGACCAAGACAGAACTCTGGTCGTCGCCCGTGGTGCAGGCCATCTTTGCTCGTTCACCCCCTGCTCCGCTCTCGCCGAAGGGCATATGGCGCCAGGATCTAACAGCTCAGATCAACCAACTGTCAGCTAATCTCAACGTCAGAGCTGGTAAGCATTTGACCCATCAAGGTGCTTAAAAACCTCTGTTTATGCCGATACGAGTCCTCCACCTGCTCAATGATGATTTCAATGGCTGTCACGAGCTGGCACAAACCCAAGAGGGCAATCCCTATTCTGACCACTTGCACTCGATCGCACACAGGCGCGAGCCCGACTACTGGAATTCCAAGTGGGCTTGTCTGAATAATGCTATGCGTGGCTGACCAGTGTTGCATCAGGTATTGGATTGCAAGATTCTCTCATGAACACTTGCCAGAGATATACTCGCCTGGCGGCACCGTTACTCAAGCCAAGCAGGAAATGGATAAGTTCGTAGATGCTGTACAATCTGCTGAGACTTCCGGAAAGGGAGTCTCGGACCATGAGAAGAGGCAATGGGAGGAAATGACGAAGCTTGCGAGAATCCTGATTGACTTGGAATAAGAACTTTAGCTTTGAAATCGAGACTGTGGAAGCATTACTGGTACTGAGAATTGTAGCCTGGTGAGTTAGCACTCGCCAGAACTGTACACCGTAATACCTGCTTGCGACCTATGTAGGACAGTACATTCTCAAGATTATTTATATCGCGCTCTCCAGGAGTGCGTTGGGTGATGACACACTTAGTTCAGGAACATCCCGTATGGACCGCTACTCCTGCACCCGACCGCCAATGATACTAATAATCTTCTCATAGACCGTGAACACAATACCTCCGCTCATCTGCAGAAGCAAAATTTGAATGACTTCAACGTCACAACGAAAAACAACGCACAACCAATCTGGCCAGTCGCGGCGTTGTACCAGTCCAAAACCGGAAGATTCCCTCCTCAGTCAAGATCCTGTATCCGCAGTGGAAAGAATTACGGTACTGCTGGCGCGCTGATAGTGACTGCATCCGCGTCTTGATCACGCTGCGATTATGAAAACGATGAGCTATTATCAGCGCATACAGGGACGGTGCTCACTCCAGCGGTTGTGTCACATAGACTGTCACAAGACCAGCTACTGCACCAATCCCAAACGTGATCCCTGGAGGCAACTGCCGGCCTGGTCGCGTAGTTCCCTGAACGAACTGTTTGAGAGTTGTGTATGTCGTAAAACGTACTGCAGAGTTGGCTCCTTGACGCATCATCTAAGGTTCATTGTTGAGAAATAGATATATTGCATATGCGTCGAAAACACTCACGACGGGAAAGAGCCCTCGATATATGCCGAGTATGCCTTCCTGTTGAATTATAGACATCGTTCCATGAGCAAGACCGCGATATTGCGGGTTTGGACGCTTGGCGTCATCAATCAATTTGGTCCTGACATAAGGAACAAGAATAAGATTAGCAGAACATAGCTCAGATAAGCATGTGCATACTTGATAGTCTCTGAGGGGGTGACAGCAATGATGGCCTCCGTCATACCAGCTCCGAGACCAGCTATTTTCACCGTCAGATGATATATGCAGTCCCCACATAGAGCTCACATACCAAGTAAACTTCTAGGCGCACTGACATTGCCCTTCAAATAAACTCAGCCAACTCCTTCTTTCCAGTTCCGACAAAGATTACCTCTGCGTCTGCGAGCATACTTTTGAAGTGGTCATAGCTCACGAATCGAACGCCAGCCTTGACTGAATTGCCTATCACGAGTGCCGAACAACCCGAATACAGACCCGTTACACCCTTTTCGCGTAAAGTCGAGCGGATAATGGTCAAAGGCGATTCTCGCTGAAAAGAAGAAACACCAGTCAGTTTTCATAACGGAAGAAAATGACCACCCACCTGCCCACCAAACTGTGACCGGGTCTTTACAAACTCAGTGGGGTATGTCACGAATCTATCTTCTGAAAATGAGCAATGCCTCTAGTAATGAGAACTCGCGTCACTCACGCCTCTATTGCTCCAGCAGTCGTACCCGCGATGAGAGAGTGGACGGGCTTCTCTTTCTTAGAGCTCATTTAATGGGAATTGAAGGTTTGGACCAAGGGAGGGAATCCTTTTACGATTAAGAATGGTTTGCAAGTACTGTACTTCGGTTCGATTTCTTAGGCAAATACACGTAAAGTTGTCGCCCGCTGTTGCCCGCCAGGTGCCGCGGAGTTGGAAATTTCGGTATAAGTTAAAGGCTCAAGCGCTCATATCTCGCTGTTCGAAGATAATAAAATTAATCAACATTCAACCTCGAGAGTCCAGCTAAGCTTAGACATTGACCGACTGGAATTTCTATATAGTATATCAAACAGTCCGATATCTGTTATTTTGACCGAAGAAACTGGTTTCATGCCATACTAATTAGTAGTCCAAGCTGACTAGAAAGAACAACGGTCTTCTATTGAGATCTCAACTGCAGGAAACTAGCACGGAACACGCACGCAGAGGCAGCTGTTCCGTCGCCGATCGAGTACTTCGTAACCAAGACTACCAGTACCATCAAACCGAATCACATATCCTATCGTAACGACTGTGACGATTTCGAAGAGAGAGACTATCAGTCGAACCCCTCAGCTCTTCCATTTCATCGGATATTGTTTTTGCAAAACAAATATCTATCATACCTGCGCGGCGCAGGTTGTCCTCCGTCGGGTGCTCCACATCATCCAGGACTTCATGAACAGGGGCTGAACGATGACCCATCCATAAGAGTTGCAGTGCACCTGTATTTGGGATGATAGCTTGATTGTCGCTGGATGCATCAAATGCTCTTGTCATGTATAGAGCCAATGCTGTCATTATCACCGACGCAGATATCGCAAATAACAGCTAGAGTGACTCATCGGAAGACTGTCATAGCGTAGACGTCGTCACAAACTCACAGGAAGAAGGTTAATCTATGACATGGATCAGCAATGGAGAAAAATTCAGTGCAGTTCATACTGACATTGAGGCGCAGGGAAATAATCTGCTCATCAACATAAGCCGTCCCACTTCCATAATCTAATCCTCCATTAGATGTGCCGATTCGCCCCGCTGAGCATGTGATACAGTGAGATGCTTGCGAAAGTCATAGCCTCACGACCACTTACCTGTCCAAATGAGTTGTGCAGTCACCTGCGCAATGGCAGTCTCGAGTTTATCTGGGCTCAATGTGACATTGGACAGCGGATAACCCCCATAGGATTCTACAGAGGACTCGGCGGCGAGATTCAATCCTACCAATGACATGATATACCTAGAAATCAAATTTTAGGTGAGAAATTGTAGCATAGCAGCGAAGGGAATGTTTTAACTCATCCGCAATTGAAGGTTCGCTAGGAGGATTTCCAGCGAAATATCCAGCCGAAGTGTAAAATGAATACCCGCTACTGACTTGGTAAGCCAAAGCCCAAGCAATCTTGTGTGAACAATGGATCATTGGACTTTCATAGCCCCTCAAAATGAGCTTTAATACATACTATATTTTGCCAAGTATTAGATGTCCACTGAGACCACTGCTTAATTTCCCACTGCAGTGATGGTTGCGACACCGACACGGGATTCCGCAGACTGTTGGTTTGCATGTCAAGCACAACTTCTGCGGTCACGGCCGAAAGAGAGCATTGAACAAAATAGACTTCAACAACATGTTGATCGACAACTGAATGGTTTGCTGCAGAATTTTTGTTAACATGGCGGATTCAAAAATAAGCGGACGCACTAGCACTAGCAATCTCCCAGGTTACCGGTACGGCAACCTCTTGTTGTACGGAAGGCTCAATATCCAATAATGTAGAAACCATAAGGACAACACCGGGTTCAGTACCAGGCCCAGTGAGCTATTGTAAAACAATTGTCAGTCAGATTCCACGCCACCCACGAACTATCTTGGAGAAGTCTTACATTATCACTTGAAGACGACCAGCCGGGGGTGAGTACTTGTACTTGGTCTGACCCTGTCAACATTTCTAAATAACGATGAAACATCATTTGGAACTATAATGACGTACAGGGGTAGCTTGCGACCATAGAAATAAATATACCTTGTTCAATCGAGAAATTTACATTTATCATTCCGGGATCCAAAGAGTATGTGATGTTGGGAAGCAATCCACAATGCGAGCTTATCGTGGTTGCGTTCACAGTTGCATTTCCTATTATAGAGTTTGTTTGTGGGGTGTCGTAGACTGTATTGTTGGATAACCCTACAGAGACCAATCCGGGCAATTGACTGACAACTGGAAAGGATGCAGTGATGGATCCCCAGTTCGCATCAAAGGTATCGAAACCCATCCAGTCATTCGGCCATCCTCGTATTGTTGGCACAGAGGTTGCTATGGAAGTATTGAATGTTTGAAATTGTAGCAGAGTGGAAGAGGTGACATGCAGCACGGAAATGCTTGCAAGGTAGGCAGTCACAGCAGAAATCGCCCACCATGAGGCAGGGACCCAGATTTGTCGCCAGATACTACTGAGTGCAGAGCCGAGGCCCGCCCATGCACCAGAGATATCGTGAATGGTAGTCAATTTCTGACGGCGTACTAGCGTTCTCGACATCGCAAGCCGTTGGGTGAGGAAGAGTAAGACAGCTGTGTAAATCTAGATGAAGGTCTTTGATTAGTATATCCATAGCTAAAGGAGGTCACATACCGTGTAAAATGCTTGCAGCGAAGCACTCAGTACCACAGACCAAAAATCGGCGTTCATTGTTGTGAATGGGAGGGTCACACGATGTTCCCAATTGAAGATATAAGAGATAACAAGAACGACGTGTATCACGACCAGTATGGCATGCAGCATGTAACATGTGCGAGCAGAAGATGATCCATCGAGTGCATTTCTTGAGAGGTGAGACTTCCAGGACACTGGAGGAGATGTAACTGTTGAAATGCAACACCAATAAACGTGATAATAACATACCGAACCAAGTCTTTGGCAACTGAATAGAAGGATGGTTATCGTTTGTGGCTGACATGAACCACTTGCCGAAGAGATCCAGTAACGCCACCAAGGAGGAAGACAGAGGAGGTGGTCCTATTAGTAGTATGAGTGAAAAGATCACAGTCGATGTCCATATATCTAAAAAGAACGTGCTTGGCATCACATTTTACAGAGATATGGGAACCGCTGGTTGGGGACGAATTCGGCGGTGGGAATGATCGAGTACTTCTGTCAAGTGACAAGGGCGGAAATGGGCTGATCATCACCTGAATAACGTGAGACTGTACTGACAGTGATATATATAACAGTGATCAATAGTGGCCTGTTCAAACGCGTGGATGCAACCATGATACACAGCATGGAAAAGTGGGGGTGAGCTCTTTTAAGAGCATTTGAGTTCAAACCCTTGAGTCAGAGGTCGCGGGCATGAATCCCGTAACAAACCACGAGGGGGTTTGACTCTGGCTGATATGAACCGGTGCCTATAGCGGCGCGACCAGAGAGTAAGTCAGCCGCGTAGTGCGGTATCCACGAATGAACAATCAGCTTCTATTATATGTATATATTAAAGAAAATGTTTAGCCTCACCCTTTTACGGAGACATGGGAACTACTAATTGTGCAAATAACTCGGGCTGGTGGGGACGAAGGCTAAGTCGAGCGCGGTTGAACGAACGTTGATGCCCAGTGAAAATCGGACATGGCCATTTTCAATTATATCTAGTAGTCAATGCATCGAAAAGCATACACCAGCGCCGATGCACATCGTTTTCGCAGCTACGGAAAGCGCAGATATCGACGCGTGTCCACGCAATACGAAGTGACATAGCCACAGTATACCTGCGTGGCAGCGCGTGGAAATGGCCATGTCCGACTTTCACTGGGGTTGATGGGCCATCCAATGCTGATCATCTTTTTGGCCGGCCATGCCGGGTGTATCCACGTGCGGTAGCACTACAAACTCGAAAGCTCAATTGGCCTTCAAGCGAACCCGAACATACGTAGTTGTCTGGAGTTGTCTCCACTCGAACACCATGAACTGACGCACATGACGTCACTCCCTCCAGCAGCCTCGATATGCATATAAAGCAAAGTTGAACTCCTTTGTT
Source organism: Suillus sp. MG131 (assembly GCA_003313855.1). Classification (NCBI taxonomy): domain Eukaryota; kingdom Fungi; phylum Basidiomycota; class Agaricomycetes; order Boletales; family Suillaceae; genus Suillus; species Suillus sp. MG131. The sequence goes on along the minus strand of QLOO01002446.1, from coordinate 3,989 downwards.
GAATCGCCACCCAATTACAACCAACCCGCAATCGAAATCTATACATCAATCAACATTCAAACATGTCCAGCTCACAGAACAATACCAACAGCACTGGATTGAACACCTCTCGCCCGCAGCATCAACTTCATGACTCTTCTCAGCCGCTACCAGGTTCCGGGTCGCGTGCCGCCGTACAGACTCAGGACTACTCGCCCGCGAATATCGAGCGTACGTCTTCCTCTGTGATCCATGGCAAGGAAGATTCTGCGGAGTCGGATGATGCCGACTCCACTCGTGCTACCATAGGCACGCCGTCTGCCGGGCGCATGGCCCCAGGTCTAGATTCGCATCAGAGCGAGAGCGCTCGTGGTAACACTGCCTTCACCAGCGAGCGCCCGCTCGGCGTTCAACCTACGCCAGAAGGTAGTAGGCGTTCAATCGTCGCGATAACCAGCCACTGACATATACATGCAGGTGGAGTCGCAATTGGTGGGCAGCCTAACCTGCCCGAAGGCCATGCCGGGTTCGGTGACAAAGTCATCGGAAAAACGCAAAAGGCAGGTCTCGTACCTTTTACGTGCTAGACCATTAGCTGATTTCCTTTATAGGTCATCGGCAAGTATACCAAAAACGAGGAGCTGCATGAGAAAGGGGAGTTAAGGGAGACAGGCGGGAAAGGGGCTGTCTTGGGGGACGCTCGAGCAGCTCATGACTGAGGAGAGGTAATCATTGCATGACAAGTAGACTAGTTGGACATTATCCTGGATATGTACAATCGAGTTGTAGCATAATAGAATCGCTTCGAACAACACCACTTGCGTAACGATTTGTGCCGTGGCGGTAACTAGAAGAATGAAGGCACTGATACTAATGGTTAACTGTCATCACAAACAATCCGAACAATCAAAATCTCATACATGCATTTGATACAAAACTACAGATGCAAGTAACAACAACCAGAAGCGAAATAAAGTTAGTACGGCCGATCGCTGCGCTCACAACATGAATAGATAAAGTCAACACCTGCTGTAGAATTCCAACAGCCACTACTGCTGTTGTCCCTCGAGCTTCTTCTTGCCCGAAGCAGCTGTCAAGCTCTTGTGGATAAATGGCAATACACCTCCTCCAGCGATTGTGGCGCGAACAAGGATATCGAGCTCTTCATCTCCTCGGATAGCAAGTTGTAAATGCCGGGGTGTTATACGCTTGACGCGCAAGTCCTTTGATGCATTCCCTGACAATCGGTGTAAGAACAAACGTCTTTAATCCGTAATGACCTACTCACCAGCAAGTTCAAGCACTTCAGCAGTGAGATACTCCAATATTGCACTGGTATAAACAGCGGCCTTCGCTCCAATACGCACATTGTGCTGCGTGCGCTGTTTCAGGTAACGATGGATACGACCGACGGGAAACTACGAGGGTACAGAAAAGGGGCTAAATCAGGAAAATCGACCAGAGGAGGATACACTCAAAACGGACCTGGAGGCCAGCTTTCTGACTGCGAGTCTGTATCGTTCTTGGCGTCGTGGACGCACCAGATCCCGCAACCCCTCCTGATGCTTGAGTAGGCGCACCAGACTTAGACTTCCCTCCGGTGGATTTGGGTGCCATGAGCGATAGAATGTAATGTTTCGCTCGACAAAGGTCTTATATACACTACGGGCTGTCAACCAGAATTACGGCAGGCTGCAACAAAAGATAATGAACTTACCAGAAAGTAGAATGGTATAGAAACACGTTGGTGTGGCACGGAGAGTTTGAGGGGTGTATTTACTTAGACTATTTGATGTGAGAAACGAGCAAGCGGTGATCAGCGAATGTGAGAAAGGCAGTCAACAAGGACGCGAAGGGTGTTATGATGGCAGTAAGAGGTAGAGTCGCGTCTTTGTTTAGGGTCGGCAATTCGGTGTTGTTGAATGAGAACGTGAGTTCTATTTTTGGCCTTATTTGACGCGTGTTGTCACGTGACTTGAGCCCACGATGAGGGAGCCGACTAAACGTTGGCTTAAGCAACTTGTGACTGGAGTCTGTGCAGTGGCTTGGTGATTTTGTGATACATCCTCGGTAGGAATTAACATCCAACAGGTATTATCACTAATCTGTGTTGTCCATCTAGTTCGATAAGGATTTCGTGATGAGTTCGAGCACTCCATACTTGGACGCATTGTCCAAACACTTTCCAGCGGAATGCTCATCTATCATAGAATCCCTGAGTTCCGAGCAGGCTCGTTCTGCCGTGGACACGCTACTTGCATTTGCATCTGGCGGTGAATGTCCCACAGACATGTCGGCCCTTGGCCAAATCGGGTGGGCACGAAGTCAATCTGCCGCCATGAGGGCGGTTCAAGACCTAGCTGTACAGAAAGGCATAAAACGCGGGCGAGCAGCCAGCACCGATGAAGAAGGCGTTGACTCAAGTGTCAAGCGCCAAAAAATTACAGATGTAATAGAGGACGACCGGCCCATTTTTACACTTCCTTCGATATCCACGACCTCGCCTGTTCGAAAAAAAGTTGACATCACGATCCACGAGAAAACGATACGCTTTGTAAATCCTTCGTCTTGTGCAGTGGAAGCTTCAATACCTCTCTCTAGTATTTCACGAGCATTCCTGTTACCAACACGTGGAAAAGCAAAGCAGCACTGGACGGTCGTCATGCTATCCAGCGACGTACCTGAAAAGGGTAAGGCCACAACTGCTAACCCACACCAAATAATATTTGGAATCGACGCTATAAGCACCTCTAAATTTGACACTACCTCCTACTCCGACTCCTCCGCTCCATCCACGTCAACAATTGCGAAAGGAGAAGAGACGCTCTTCGTCTTACGCGAGTTTTTGACACATCTCCCTATTTCCCATCTGGAGGCCTCAGCAACTGTATTTCGCAGTGCGTGTGCCACTCCTAAATCAGGACACTGCGCAGCAGGTATCGATGCATATCTTGCCGCCAAACCTGGAAATCTATGGTTTTTCGATTCAGGCATTCTCTGGGGAGAGAGTAAACCATGCGAGTTCTGGGCTGTTGGTGATCTCATCCCAAAAGATGGTGTTCGGTTGATCAGTGCCACGGGTCGCACGTGTTCGGTTATCCTAGGGAGGAAGACGTCGTCTGCTGAAGACGACAATGGCAAAGGAGGAGACAAAGAAGATGCAGAGGGGGACATTGTCGAGACGGAGTTCTCCATGGTGGACGGTAGAGAGCAAGATCCCATCAATGCGTGGGCGAGGCAGCGGAAACACCTGTTTGGCAAAGGTTCTGCGCCACCTTCCTCCAAAGCCACAAGTGGTAAGAAGGCAACGAATGAGGAGGCACCATCTATTGGCGGCAACACTGCTACCAATGGTCCCGCGTGGGATGACTCGGACTCGGACGATGACGACTACGAGATCGCATCGTCGGAAGATATTGATAATAGCAGCTCGTCAGATTCAGAAGCGAGCGACGCCGGGAGTGGTAGTCAACCTGATGACGGTTCTGAGGAGGAAGACAACCGCGGAAGCGATGCTAACGGCGAAGAGAGTGGCGAGGAATCTGAAGAAGAGCTCCAAGAGGCGCATCATCCTCTCTTGCGACCAGGTGCTATGCCTAGGATGTCTAAAGCGACCCTCGATGCAGTCGTAGACATGGTGAATGAGGATTTAATGGGAGACAGCGAGGAAGAAGACGAACTCGATGATTCATAACTGGAACGAATGCAGCAAAATACTTTGCTTCAGTACCAATACAGTCACTCCTCGCTATCGATTCAATTGGCGACCAACATTGTAGCAGATCGTGGCACATGACTTATCCACGTATTCTAGAGTCTCGCTCGAAGGTAAAAAGCAACGCATCCCATTCATGATTTCATCATTGGGCAACCTGACAAAATATTGGTCCAAAACACAATTTAACTCTAGTACTATATGCATGTACAATATTGAATACAATTGGTCACTCACCATGCTGACGAACCAACTACGAAAAACTACAAGATGACAAGAGAATTATTTTTGAATC
>QLOO01002445.1:0-22958 GCA_003313855.1 Suillus sp. MG131 | reverse complement strand
GGGCATGTTATGCAGCAATGCCATTGTTCATCTGCGGCTTCTTGACATTGGGAGCTGGTATTCAGCATTTGAATACGGCTGCACTTATCTTAGGGTGGGGGATAGCGGAAGTAGCGGTCATGGTGAATACAGTTGCCATCTGTGAGCCACGCTATCAAATACGGATACCAGTCAAGTTGCTAACTCTTTCATCAGATGCATATTGCAATGATTGCTTCCCGCGGCATCAGGGAGAGATTAGTGCTTTGCTCAACCTGGCGCGCGTGCTCGGTGGTAGGCACTCGCATTTCTTTACTTTTGACCACATGCCATGACTATTCACAGGCTTCAGCGTAGCATACTTCCAAGTCCCATGGGCGACAAAATCTGGTGGAATTCGGACATATGGTGTTGAAGCAGCGTATGTCCACACCAGAGCGGCTTACGACAGATTCTAACCACATGTCAGGATTGTGATGGGATTGTTTTTACTTGCCGTGCCAATGGTACAACTGAGAGGGAGATATTTCCGGGTGCGTGACAATATTATGATCTGATGTCACCCTTTAACTCCCCGCTGGCAATGTAGGAGCACTTCGCCTTATAATGCGATGCTGCTATCTCCGATTATAGGGACTGCATTCTGCGAAGATGTTTCCACAAGTCGCGTTAGTTTTGTTACCGTTGAATGAAACAACGAAAGAAATCTGCAATTCTCCAGAATGAACATGCTAGACAACATAAAGAACGAATTGCCGGGCAATAAACTTGAAATTGCGAGGTCACAAAGTCTGACTTCCAAAATAAACAGTCCTATGCTGGATTAATGAGTAATCCAGCTATATATATGTTAAAAGTTCGTAGGAAGATGTACCATCACTGTTCAGGAAAGGATAGTGTTCATACCACGAGCGCAGCAAGACACAGAACACAAGTGATGAGCATGCTGTATTGTATGCTTGCGCCCAAAGTTGCTCCAGATGCGGTGGTGCTGCTTGGACTGGCCGCGCTTTGTGAGCCGGAGGCATTGCCACTTGACCCGCTGGAACTCGAAGAGGATGATGGTGGGGCAGCTGTCGCGAGGTTACTCACAGAGGCCCATGTTGCAGCGACGTTCGTACTCGTGTTACCCTCAAGGTAAGGGAGGTAAGACACGGCGCCATTGCTAGTGAGTTGTACGAGAGCTGTGACACCAGCAAAGTATGTCGCTTTGGAGTCTTTGGTGGTGGGCGCTGCCAGAACCTGGGTGGTGTTCGTCTGGAGATCCATTAGCAGTGAGAATAAGTTAATCAAGATGGGGGACCGTACCTCAACATTGATTATGTACGTGGCGGAGGAATCTGCAGGAATGAAGGCGAACTCTTGCTGGACCTATCAATTACATGAGAATATATCCTAGAAACAAAAAGTACAGGACTTACTGTGTTGTCTGCCTGGAAGAATGAGGCGACTTGCCCGTAAGCGGCAGGGAATGCGCTCCCATTTGGGAGCGGGTAAGCCTGGGGCTGCGGTTGGAAGTAGGAGTCTGGTATCACTGTTAATGCCTCTTTCCTCGGTGGTAAGAGTACAGTACGCACAGTGGATGACGAAGATGTCTGCGCTCCCAGCAGGGACGTTGGGGACGTCTAGGAAGTGAATGTGATTTTGCGCAAGAGCCATGACCGGAACGTAGCCCGAGGGATACGGCGCTTGTTCATCGTTAACCCAGTTTAATGGTGAACTATTGGCCGCTTTGAGTAAACCCATGTCTAGGGAGAAGAGGTTTCCCTGCGACAACGCATCTGTGTGGCATGTCAATCAAACAAGATGCATGGAAACGGCACAGACTTACAGAAGACGTTCGTGTCATGGTCCAGAATGGCACTGAAAGATGAGTAGTCGAAAGAACCAGCATTGACTGCTTGCGTGGACCATGATTTTGCGGCCGCGTCGTAGATGTAAAGAGAGGAAGGATTCTTCGAGTCGGCATTAATTGCATAGATCGCGTTGGCATACTATCAATGGTACATTAGCGTGCCGTCAGAGGATACAGTCGTGTATGCTCAGACTTGCCTGCGAGAGGTAGCATGTAGTATTAACTGCATCAAATGGTCTGAGGGAGAATGTAAGCGAAATGCATGGATGAAGAAAAGTACTAACGGTCGGTTGGACGCTGTGATGTCTGTAGCCGCAGTGCCTGTATGAACAGAATGTTAGGGCTCTAGGTTTCATAATGACAAGAAACTAACTGCTGGACCAGGTGTCTTGGGTGCCCGCGTTCCAGTCTTTGCCGTTTAGGCCGAAAGCAAGGAGGTTCCAGTTGGCATCAAATGCAACGCATGGAGATGCTTGAACTGTTGCTGAGGAAAAGAAAAAAAGAGAGGCGAGGGTAGGCAAGAACATAGCTATTATGGTGACGGAAGAAAAGCTGAAGAGAAGATGAAATTGACGGAGACCAAGTGGGCTTACTCTACCTCATTAGGTAAGTCAACATGCTAAATTTAAGTAACAAGCACATCAAAATATTCTAAATATCGTATTGTAGAGACCGTAGACATCGGGTACATACTGAGATGCGCCACAAAGTAACCAGAAAGTGTGTATCTAAACCTAATACTCCTGCTCAGTTTTTGAGATTGAGAAGTTGCAGAGTCCCAATCACAAGGCAAAGCGTGCCTAATATTCGATGCACAGATTCATTGCTGTAAGTCAAATGAAAGGAAATGCACTTACTCGGAAGTAGCTGCCCTTCAGTTGTGTCATAGGCACGGCGATTAAGAACATGGCGATCACAAGCCTATGAATATCGTCAGGCTCTTCGAGTATGTCGAACAATATTATCACTTGCGCTGCTTCAACACCAAACACCATCAATGCTCCAGATTTTGTAGCCCAAGGGACTTGGAAATATGCGACTGCAAAACCTAACCCACAATCGTGAATTGTTGGAGTAATCATATGTCGTTGCAACTCACCGCCCACTGATCTCGCAAAGTTTAAGAGGGCACTGACTTCGCCCTAAAAATGTGAGGAAATGTCACGGAAATGCAAAGAAGTATGTATGCGTCACTCACTGCCCTGCGAGGGAAGCAATCATTGCAGTGTGCGTCTAGATAATATTCGCTGAGTTATTCTGTAAAGCTCGGATCATTAGATCCAAACTCACACACTGCAACAGTGTTGAGGGTCATTGCAACAATTGCAATGCCCCAGCCCATGATGAGCGCGGCTTCGCTGAGATTTTGTATCCCAGCACCCAGTGTCAAAAAGCCACAGACATAAAGCGGCATGGCTAAGTAACAGGTCCTACACAAACCCTCAGTTCTAGTTTTAGACCATCACTTGAGTGTGCATACCACAAGCGGCTCTCGGCCTCGAAGAGACCACCATTTTTGCGAATATTCAGATTCATGATGAAGTCATTCAGGTGACGTCCAATGAGCTCGCCAAAAAGGACGGCAACCTAAACATTCCAAGCTGAATTCAGCAGTCATATACACTTCATAGATGGAAAAAAACTTGCAATCGGTGTCGCATACGCTCCAGCAACGGCATATTGGCTGAAGCCAAATCCAACGGGAGGAGAAGATCCCATGAAGACAACGTTTGTGGTCTATAAAAGTTACCAAGCCTATTACTGCAGGTTCAAACGGAAATGCTCACATTCACACCGATCGAGAACCCGAAAACAAACGCCTCTCGAAAAGGTCAGCAGTTGTGGTAAGTATGGTCAGCCTTTTATTTCATCTCACCTCAAAGAGAACTACGAAGAAAAACTGAGGACGCCAAGCAACATCCAAAGATGCCAATAGAACTTCCGGCCATCGTGGTCTAAATTTTGCCATCTTGTATCCGGTGACGCCTATCAGAGTTTCAATCCGATATTGCAGTCCCGTGGAAGTTCGCGGTGGCCTCGATACAAGGCGACGATCATACATACTGGTCCAGTTAAGTCAACGCTATTAACCCAAGAAGAAACCGCATATCAGAACGTACGTTTCTTCCATGAAAAACGCAATAAGAAATAATACAATGGCGCTGTAGACAGACCCTATAGCATAGGCCCACCTCCAGCTATCCAATGATTAATGGGTATTCTGAGTCAAAGACAACATAACACGTACCTCGCACGCGCTACAAGAAAGCCAAATACAAATGGTGATAGGAATGGCGATCTATGACATAGTGAGAAGTATCTCTCATTGTACAGGAATTCATTTACTGACATAACAAAACCAGAAGTCCAAATGTTCAGCTTCTGTGCTTGAAGATGGAAGGGAAAGATATCCGTTACGACATAGAGACCCTTGGAGGTTGGTGAATGTTGGAGCTAACACGAGAATTGCTATTAATCATACTGTCACCTGGGGACACGTTCTGAAATCGCAGTCAGCTTAATGCAGGCGTGAACAACATGATGACTTGCCCAAAAAATGCAGTCAAACAACGCATCCCTTCATCAACAGTTGAGTGTCTGATAAATCCTCAACCATCATGCAAATACCTGCAAATGTGGCTAGATTCGGTGCCAATGTGGCGCCAACCAAGAATGCAAACGCAAAAAGCTGCGCTCAAAGGTTTCAGGGTCCATATCAGCTAAATCACGGATAATATATACCTGACTCCAGAAGAGCACTGGCAGCCGACCGTAGCGTCTCATAAGCATGACCCAGAAAATGCCGCCCCAACCTGACTACTGATAAGCAGAGGCTATTACCTGAAATGATATGATAGGCTCACCCAGAAGGAAGATACTCCAGCTTGAACGAGTTGTCATTGAATATGAATAACGAACGATGAATTACGCACTTTGATGTCAGATCGTTTATAACGCCTGAGGTTGTGTCATAAGTTTGAGCGAGCCCAAATATCGACGCGATTCCTGGCAATAAAAGTATTTCACGGTGACACTACCGTGACTGCGAAGCGAGGGCGAAATGCACACCAATTCCAGAGTCGAAATCAGGTACCACTGCAGACATTGTAATGATGATCAAGTGCATAGTCTTGCGAAAATCGGTCCACTACGAATGAATAGTTCAGTGTTTTGAAAGGGGCATGATCGTGAGAAATGACGAGCGTTTTGGGGATCGTTTGGGTCATTGGCGGGTTGAGGCCAGAGAACCTTCGACCCGTCAGGGCTGAGCTTGAGCCTGGAGGCCATTACCTCCCCAAACTCGATCTTTGCCTGTCTAGCGAGTCACGAATGAGCGGATGGACTCAGCTCAGGATGATGACCAACAACCACATACTCGGGGTCAACTACTAAACGACCAGTTGCCTGCTCATAGTAAGCAACAAAGTCAACCTCATCGGTAACATCGATATCGACTGAATCATCTGCCTTCGTTTCTGACTGCAGCTGCTGGGAGCCAACATCCTCTAGAGCCATTGGTAGAGGTGAGAGTTGGGAAGCGAATAGTCAGGTGTCATCACTCGGGACCCATGATCAATTTAAAGCGCAGTACTCACGATGGTATATCTTAGTTTAATTTTGAGGAGACGCAGATTGTGAGGGATGGCCAGCGATAACGGTATTACGGGTCTGAAGGTCTGAAGTTCAAGCGAAGCATCAAGGGCTCAGCGAGAAATCGATCACATAACGTGCATACACAAGTACTATACAAGCGATCCAACAAGCTGCCGGGATCCGGGAAATATATAGAGCTATTATTAATTGACAAACTGGGTGATGAGAGTATCTACTTTGTAGTGCTGACATGTCTTGATAGCAGCGGCATAGAACTTCAAGTTTAAAGTATCACAGGGTATGTGGGAACCTGAGGTTGGACGTAAGTTTGGCGTAGCACATTAATATCATTAGGAAATTGACCTTGATGTGATAATGTTGACCGGACAACTCCACATTCCCATCCTTAACTCAGGCTATCCCAGAAAGGATGACTGAGTTGTTCCGACATTTACTTCTCTCTTGCTTCGTCTACCCGTGCCTTCCGCCTGTGCCACTGACAAACACTAGGGCTGTAATAAACCATGTCATCAAAGGAGAGTTTCACGACGAGTAGCCTCTCGCTGAACCTAAATGAGGACTGGGACCGCTCGAATGATATTATCGTACCTCAGACGCAAGTACCACGAAATTCTGTGCTGTTTCCGCCGGACGATTGCAGCACAAATGGGAGTAGGAAAAGCAGATCGCTGAGTGAGCTTATGCGACTCCATGCCGAGAAGGGGAGCGACGTGACCTTTAACGTTGAAGAAGCGACTCGTGTAGCAGACGTTCTCAAGCAGTGGGTGGGTCTTTTGGTACCTTTTCCTTACCCAATGTTTGGCTCATCGAACGTCGTGGCATAGATAAACTCGGGCACTTCTCCATATGAGGGCGAGGATGACTTCTTCTCTCGTGCAAACGATGATCTGTCACTTGGCGCAAAACGTTCATTGCAATCAGGAGACTTCAGTGGCCGAACGAGAGGGCAGAGCGAAAGTGTTGTCTCGCGTTAGTCTTTCACTGAGATCACTCACAGTTTCGCTTTCTGTTACCTGTGTCCGAATCTGGTCTTTTATAGCCTTTTAGATGACAGTTTACGACCCCTGACGATACTGATGACAATCATGACCACCTACTCTACTCTATGAGATCAGTCTACTAATTAGTTACTTAGTAGTCCTTCTCAAATACTTCGGTTTGCAGCTCACGACCACCAAGCTACATAGGTATTGAGTGATTTAATTATGTAAGTTCATTGCAACTAACTTGGTATAGATAGTCACGTGCAATGCGAACCATGCAGATCTTGAACAAACCACTTCCAGACCGCGTCGAATGTGAAACTTAGTACTACCAGACGGATGTTGAAGAGTCCGAGAAAGAAGAGTGTGACGGTAAGTTTTTTGAGGTGTAACACGGACGTGGCTGCTTACGAACGAATAGCCATCACGTCCACCGCGGAGGAATGGATCGAGGCAGACCAGTGTAAAGAGGGAGCCACCGGAGATCGACTTAAGTGCAATAAGACCCCCCAGCCCAACAGAGGACCCGCTTTTGTTGAGTGCAAGACGTTTGGCGTCAACCACTAGGTCTAGATTTACCCCTGCCTTCTCAAGCTCGTCACCACATAGACATACCGATGCTCGGGACACCCAGTCAGGCGAGTGGACGGATACCGAATCAGAAGGCGAGGGTGAGTTCACAGGGCGTTTCAAGATGTTTCAAGTGCCCACAAAGGCAGACCCGCCAACGAGTGGGACAAAGGCGCGCATGGAGGAGTGGGGTCGGCCAGTCAGCCCATTTCCGTACGAGGCACGACTGGACAGGAGTTTGCCCGATCCCGAGGATATGGATGTTGCAGATAGTGAGAATGAGGGCATGGAAGGAAATATTTTGGATGCATTGGATATCGAGAGCGTGTTCGAGGATATCGTGGAGGTGCCACCTGCATCGGACGATCAATCCAGCGACCCGCCAACCAGTGATTCTCATATCAGGGTAGAAGAGAGCGAGGATTCGGATGTGGACGCTGAAAGCAATATAGTACGCATCACAGGTAGCGATCCAAAGGCTGCAGCAAGAGCCGCTGCGATTTTGAAACTGGTAAGTATCTCTCGCCTCAATCTCCACAAGCTGAAGTTTTTCTGACTTACTCAGCACGACTATGACTGCGTACTGGCTTCTTCCAAGCGCGCTGCAGCCCGCAAGTCGCGTACAACGTTCCTTGGCGCAGGCGTCGGGAAACGCCGCAGCTCGATACAGAGCCAGCGTGCGACCCACAAGGGAGATTCAACGCCATGGTGCGATGTCGAGGATATCATGCAGGATATCACCTTCATTGAGCAACATACACCCATAAAACTGCCCCTTCAGGTCAGTATTAGGCAGACTGGGGAGCGAGTGTCTCGTCCTTCGAGCGCAACATGCCCCCAACTCCGGTATACGCCCAAAGCGGGCGAGTGGAGGCGTGAGGACTGGAAGCTTTTGGACAAATGTTTTTTTGAGGAGTGCCATGTCCATGGAGTTATCACCGCGCCAAAGGAGGTTATCAGGGAGGCGGTGGTGATGCGATTTCAATGTCTTGCAGGAGGTTACGATGTCGTGGCGGGGCTGGGTCCCCCCTGGAGTTGGTTTGTGCTCCCTCACAGTTTTCGCTGTCCTAGCTGAGCTCCCAGATCCTTAGGGAGAACCTGTTAGCGAGAGTAGATGTGCTCATCAAAAAGCGGGCTGCGCGAGCCGATCTCTCAACACTATCTTTTACCAGCTTTGTATCCCCAGATGTGTCCACGCTGGCGAATTTCACCTCTACACCGGTCTCGCACACACCGCGGTACCGTGACCTATTCGACGAAGCCAGTGCTATTGACGCAACGAATATTCCCATATCTACATCATCTTACGCAGCTAGGTCTCAACCGATTACCATTGTACCTCCAAATCATCTAGCGGAAAAGACAGGTTTCTTTTCTAGGCTTCCAACATGGGCATCATTTCTTCCTCGCCGTGTACATATCAAACCTGATGATCACCTCGACTGTCCTCCCTTACCTCCCCCGCCCACAGATCTCATAGACTGTCGCAAGCCCATTATGACACCAGCGCGGAAACGTTCGGAGCTGCAGAAACCGCATAAAGATTTTGTAAATCTTCACCATACTACACCTCTACAGAAGCGTGCACAGCTGCGCAGGAACAAGCCAAAGCGCCTAGTAGAGCTCCGTCACATATCGCCGGAGCCTGCCCATCGCAAATTCACAGGTGATTACCAGACGAGACGGAGTAGCGGTGGAAGCGTCAAGGATTTGATCCAATGTTTCGAAGGGACGAATGATTTCACTGGTGAAAGAGGTTCCATACAGATTCCTGCAAGTGCTGTACAGGGTAGGCTTCCTTGGAGGCCATAACTATACATCGGAATATTAGGATAATTTATAGGATCAAACAGACATAAATTTCAAAGTTGAAAAAAAAATTCCCTTGTTTGGGCTGGTACATATCATGGAGGGTACATGGCACCTGTGACTCCCACATCAGGACACTAATGATAGGTGCTAATGTGTAGGTTTCGCACCTGTAAGGCAAGGGAGATTTAGCCTGCGAGAGCCTCCTTCTATATTGTTTCAATAAAGAGCGACCTATATACTGTTGGGTGCGGGTAGTGTAGGCTAGGAAAGTACCGCTGGCATGTTGGCAATGGTGTGACACATGTTCCTATCATTGGCTAATATTATTAACCTTCGTGCTCGCTGTGGCAAATGATGAGCTCACATATCTCAGGATCATGTGGGTGGATTGATGGTGCACTTCAATTCATAGCATGCAGGTAATGACTATGATACACACATGAAATGTAAAGTAAAGTAAGGCTATGTAATACCATTATTCATCCTCCTCCTCCTCCTTGTCAGATGACTCTATGAATTCAACACTTTTTGGGGCTTCCCAAAGCTGAGCAGGAGCCTCTTTCACCCTCTTTGATGCCCTTCAACTATCCTTATTTGACATGGGCAGAACCTTGTGCTTCTGAGCTACTCCAGTGTCCAAACACTTCTTTCGAGGCTTGTGAACTACCTCCCCAGCTGACTGGCATGCATTGAGTTCAGCTGCATGAGCCTTAACTTCTGCTGGTGACAAAGCAGACCAGTAGCATGTTCGAGTCTTGAGTGCATCTCGAAGTTTGCGAATGTCGCCTACTGTGCCAATGTTCAATGGGCTGATAAACTTGACACCTTTGGGCCATCCTACAAGGTGCACTCCATAGGCTTCAACAATAGCTGTTTCATAGTTGGTGTAGTCCATAATTATTTGTTTTTTGCCGGTGATTGAGACTGGAATTGATGTTAGATGGGGACAGCGAGTGCAAACAATGTTGTTGCTCACCCAGGCCCCAGAGGATCAATTTCCATACCTGCTTTCATACTGCCTCCAAAGAATCACGTTCATTAAGATCTGTGAGACAGTAAACAAGGAGAAGACAAAGATGATGGACTGAGACTTACTTTGATTCTGGGTGCAAGCCCATTGCTTGTATTGCCTGAGAAAGTCAGCCATGGGATGCTTGTACATGTCCTCCCAAAAATCTTCTGAGTTATCTGTACCATGCATTGCACTTTGAATCATGTTGTTGATATGACCACAGACAATGAACAATGTTGCATAGATGCCAGTCTGAGTTCGCAGATCATCAAGCTTCAAAGAGTCAGTAATTATTGTGGTCGAGATGCAAGTAAACTCACCTCCTTGACAATCTTGTCTGTCATAGCGAGAACATCTCGTGTGGCTGCCAAATTGTTTGCCCGAATACTGACTACCTTTTTTTCATGATCCTCCTCAAGGGCCATGATGTAAGCTGCCTTTTCATCCTGTGTCAAACTTTTCGTTTGAGGGTCATTTGTGACCATGTTGTGAAGCTCTGCCAAACTGTAATATGAGAGCCGACAGGTAGATCTAATCAACAGAGATAAGCAGCCTGATATTATTAAGAACACTCAATTGGCTTACCTGCATTCACCTCCTTTGCCTTGGCGTGAACAAGGGCATTGATTAATTGACTCTTGTGTGATGTGCAGTAGTGTGTCTGACTCCCAATGATATTGTTGATTTGCTTTGGAGTGACGTTGTGAGCCCATGAAAGTGCTTTGATCTTCATTTTCTGTTTGTCCAGGTATCCAGTGATGGCATTGTGTAAGCAGGTCATTCTCTCAATCTTTTGGTCCCTCTTGATTTTGCAGGAAGCCTTCTGTGCATCTGTGAGTCGGGGCAGCGGTGTACGAGGACAGATGGTAGGTCATGTTGGGTTCCATGCTGCCCAGCTGGATGAATCAGCCTGGCACAGGGGCTCTGATCTCTCAGGACTTGCCAGAGAGTGTGTTTCAGGGTGTGAGTTTGCAACTGGTGAGGGGGCAGGGAGATTGGGATGTGAGTTTGTGACTGATGAGGGGGCAGGGAGATTGATACGCACATTTGCAACTGGTGAAGGGGCAGGGAGTTTGGGGTGTGAGTTTGTGGTTGCAATATCAGAATTCAGAGCTGCTATCTCATTGGGTGTAAGTGGCATGGTATAGAGTGCTGGGTTGTACCAGTCAATCTCATTGATCAATGGAAACTGGTCCAGACCTTCACTTTCAGTCAAGGTATCTGGGAAGTGTGCAGTAGAGGTCAAATATGTAAAATTCCTGTTGCCATCGAAGTTGTCAGTATAATAGAGATAGCTCATGGTAGGTGCCAGAGTGAGGAATTGTTGGTGGGCAGATGTGCCTAAAAAATTGATGCTACCACTGGTGAGTGTCTGTTGGTACAGATGATGCAAACAAATAACATGTGACACAATGTGTGCATTGTTGCAGTGTCATTGCAACATTGGTCTGAAACTGCTAAGGCTAAATAACAGCGACATACCTTTACTACTCACCTCGTGTCCCTCTCTGTTGAATCTTGAGCTGCAACTGCAAATGCAAATAGAATAGAATGTAAGCATTGAGCACCACACCAGAAATTCACTCACCAAGGCCTATTCACCTCCCTTGTGAATCTGGTGATATATTTGTCTAAGTAAATTCCAAACCGATTCACGAAATTGACCTGTTGCCAGTGTCATGATTGCCAGTCTGATCAGTGAGGTTCATTGGAGCCCCACAATAGTGGGTCATACTATGCAGGTCAACAAACAGACACCCTAGCATCAGCGAAATAAGCCTGGTATAAGCCACATGTCAGTCAATTATTGAGAACAATATTGAGGTAAGTCACTCACAGTCTAAGATAAGACACCATGTATGACCCCACATGACAGTACTTAGCCAGAATAACATCAGCACAAGCCAGAGCCTCCATGGTCGAATTTAGAGTATTGAAGCCAGCCAGAGTACCATGGGATACTGGGTTGTCCATCCAAGGTGAGGCAAGACTTGAGGTGTGCATCATGGTGCGCAACATGGCACACATATGGTGAAGGCGAGGTGAGATGCTGTAGTATTTGGACCAACAGCGATTACCTAATCACTAGTAGTGATCAAGGCTGCACACAACATTCAATTATTCATTGACAGATACTGTCAAACCTGCATATTGCAGTCAGTTGTCACCAGACAGCAGCAATCCCATTGGCACTTACAATTTTCTGATGTTGCAAAGGCACATATATACTGATTATCGATGGCTCAGTCTCTTGGAGGTTCATCTTTCATTCCATCGTTTTGCCAGCATGGTAAGCTCAATCACAAAGCATTTGAGTTAGTTTTTTCTAATGTCAAACTGAAGGGTTGTCACAGCAGATCCTGCAGTCCATCCTCAAGGCAGTGCATGGCCACACAATGTTGGCTCTCCAAGCCAGGGTAAGCCAAGGATGTTCAACTCCCAGAGAACCTTATTTACTTATCTTCCTTCAGTGTTTGAGACTCTCAAAATGCAAAGGCATGTGTTCGTGCAGCTCAGTGAGCCCACATCTATTCTTGATTTTATTACATATACTCATGTGAATTCTTGCAGCAATAGAGCAAATTTCAAGTGAGTAGATGCCTATCACTCATTTTAATTTGATACTAATGGATTCAACAGGAAAAAACAAATCAAGTTTCATGAAGAACCTTATGAGGAGAAAGATGCTGCCATCATCATGTCTACCGCAACCGAGGGTGATCATTTTGACGGTCCATTTGACCATGAAGACATTGCTGCCATCGGATCACCCCTGTCAGATGGCGATGTTATCGATGCCCTGTTTGATCACGATGAAGATATCATGGTCATTGAATCACCCCAATCAGACAACAGTTATGGTCAGTTCGATCATGATGACAGTGTGCTCACCATGGACAATGATCTACCATGTCCTTGTGATGGTCCAATGCTGCAAATGCTTGAAATTCTCATTGGACAATGGCAGAAGGACTGGGGGTCAGAAAGTACTACATGGAATGATGTGTTCAATACTGAGCTTGCATGCTCTCATGCCAAGGGAGAAGAGGCTGTTACTATATACCTTGATCAAGTTGGACAACAGGTTATGGATGGGAGGACTCTAATGGAAAGTATTTGGGATGTTGCACACACACTGCCCATGCTGCAGGGAACACCTTAAGTATGATACAATGCTACTCCATGACTTATTAGTTTCCATCGTTTCAGAAGTAAAATTCTTCGAAGTTAAACTAGATACAGTATGTAACTAAATCAATGTACAAGCCCTTTGAGTTCTTGGATCAATGCAATCTGATGTACCATGAACATATAGCTCACAGGCTTAAATTGATAGTGAACTTATATTGAATGGATAGTGAATGGATAGTGAATGGATAGTGAACAGATAGCAAACAGATAGCAAACAGATAGCAAACATGTTTCTTCGGATGCCTGGAATCATGAATAATGGCCTGTTATAAAATTTTGAACATGCAGGGTGCTTCAATAGTGAGGACTTGACATACATACACAAGCCGAAGCTGAAGGAACATGTTATGAGTGTTGTAGATCATTTTTACAACTGAGATGGTGATTCCAAATAGTTATTGTTGCATGAACTTGGATGTCACACTGGCCGCTAGCTGGTACAACAATTGAACAATACAGTGTTCAACGAAATGCTACACAACACAGACACATCGACTGGCTCACAATAGCACAGCAGGAGTAAAGTAAAAAGCATTTATTCAATCTACTATAGGTAGCACTTGCAATTCAAACTAAATAATTCAGAACCAGTACTGGCTCATGGTCTCTAACATGTCGTCAACTTGTGACCACAGCTCATCTGAGTCTACTGAGTCTATGGACAATGAGGGCGAAGGAGGGGATATCGGGGACTCTGGAGATGATGGCAAGTAAGGGCCTCCAGGAATGGGGACTGCATGAACTCTGCCTTCATTGTATTAGGAGGTGTAGGCTTCCAACGCTTCCTGGAAAGATGAATATCCTTTCTGAATGTTCCCACTAATAAAATTTGTGCACTTGCAACATCCGCCCATGCCAGACTCTTAAGTGGGAAGATGTTGTGGAATATGCATTTCTAGCAGACTTTGACCTGCTATGTGACATGCATGCAGATGTCTCTCAACATCCTTGGTTGTCAGCTGCTGCTTGTAGTGCAATGGACCTATACTTCAAGATGTGTCAGGCATGTGAGGAGATCCAGCACTTGAACATTAAGACATGCCACCTAGCAATGTATATATGGGATGAGGACAATTATCTGCAGAGGTGTGAAGATCAGCTGAAGGTGCAAACCCAGCTCTTGCCCATCAGATTGCCTTGCATCAAAACATTTGAGGATGATTTGATTCACGACACCTGAAGTGGCTCTACAACATATCTAGGCTCCCTGGTTTCAGTGGGATAGTGGCACCAGGTGTCAGTGTTAACATGAGTCTAGGCGACAGTGCAAGCACACCAAACATGTGGATCCCATCGAGGCTACCTGCAGAACACACATATTTAGATAATGGAACATCTGTTGTAGTTCTGGACACTCAAGATGACCTGGATGGCAAGAAAGAGGAAGTAGCAGAGGAAGCATCAAGGAGTCTTCAGGACGTCCTCTGCATCGCTGATGATTTCTCACAGCTCAACCTTGATGACAATGAGAGTTAGTATGAATTTACACATTCTATGGCCTTACTCTACTTTATGTTCCATGTATGTATCATAATCATTACCTGCATGCTATGAATCGAAGTGCACCATCAATCCACCCACATGATCCTGAGATATGTGAGCTCATCATTTGCCACAGCGAGCACGAAGGTTAATAATATTAGCCAATGATAGGAACATGTGTCACACCATTGCCAACATGCCAGCGGTACTTTCCTAGCCTACACTACCCGCACCCAACAGTATATAGGTCGCTCTTTATTGAAACAATATAGAAGGAGGCTCTCGCAGGCTAAATATCCCTTGCCTTACAGGTGCGAAACCTACACATTAACACCTATTATTAGTGTCCTGATGTGGGAGTCACAGGTGGTACATGGCCAAATGTAGATTTGCTTTACCTAACATTTGATGGAAGTTCAATTGTGTACCTCAGTCTGGTTGCAATCAAGCCTGCAAGGAATCAATTAAAAATATATAAAATAGTGGTCTTTGTGATATAATTTTTTTGCCTGTATTGATAACTAGTGTTTTTAAGGGTCTAAGAAAGGTCTGGTAAACAGTGATAGCACCTGCAAGTGATGTAGACATGTCACTGCAATATGTTACAATAACATTGGCCTCCCTATCTTTTTCTCTTTATCTTGGACTTACAGCTGCATTGCCTTGTAGTTATATCTCCAACTTGGTCTTTCCCATCTATGACATCATACTTTCTAGTACATTCTATCTCTTATCTCTGACATCATTGTACTATATTTGCTATCACTTACATGTCCTTCTTGAATTCCTTTTATGAACAGTCTTATCTCTTATAAGCCTGCCCTTAACATTCTTCTCATTCACTATATGTACTTGTCATGTAACACTCTTGATCTTTACTTTAATCTACTTGGTTTAACCTGAAAATCTGATCCCTTCTCTTGGGCTTCACAACCCTTGAGTCTGATACTTGACTTCTATCTTAGAGCACTCCTCTTTGATAGTTTGAACTCAAGCTAAACCTCTCTTATTTGAGAGTAGAAATCCTTGATGAATTGATCACTCTCTTCTGAGCTTTTGTCATTTGACTCATCCAAGTCATAATAAAAGATTAAAGTCTTGAACCTCCTTGGTACTTATCCATCATACTGACTCCTTGGAGAAGAAGATTTGATTGGAAGACTGATCCATATGACATCCCCATTAAACCAAATTCTCCTTGACACAAAGATAGTATTGGGGCAGATATTGAAAGACCCCAAGTGGAACAGTTCTCACTCCCTCCACCTCCATGATCTCAACAAGTCCATCCTGTGTGCAACACCTGACCCCTAGACCATCCAATTCTCCACCATTATACCCCTCATCTCCTATCCTGCGTTCATCGACAACTGTGGGAGTCGCTACTCCAGTGCTTGCTCCAAAACCAGAGGACATTGGTGCACCACGAGCTGGGCTGAAACCTGAGGGTTTCTGGGTGATTACTGTCAGTCAGGAAGTTGGCATTTTCTATCACTGGTCAGTGTTTTGGTGTCTCTCTCACTAATAATACCTAATTCAACATTCATCTTAGGGTGGTACATTGAACTGGCAATGGAGTTGTACCTGATTTCATTTAAGTTTGAAAACAGGGCAACCACATGTGATTTTTCTGCCTGGAGGTACAAGGAGTGCAGAACAAGCTTATAACCCTAAGATTGCATAAGGAGTTGAATTCTTCCTGTAGTCCAGCTATCCATTGAGCAGTGTTTTTGGAAGCTATTGCCTCTGCATAAGCAGATGGATCATCGGGGAATTCATGCTTGAGGTTATCAGGCATAGCTACAAAGAGGTCAGCCATAGATGCAAGCTCCTCTTTAGTGAAGACAGTTGCCAGAGCATCAGTGGTGATAGGTTGCAGGAGTGACAAGGCCTTCAGTTGTTCAGATAGGTTGCGGGGGTGACATGGTCTTCAGTTGTTCAGCAGCCAAGAATGATTCTAAGACAGCATGTTAAGTAGCTAATATGTAAAGTTTACCATTCATGGCAAACCGTTACTTTGAGGATACAGGGACATGTATGGAATGTCATGGTGATGGAGCCAAAACAGGCAAAGCACTAGGTTAAGGGTGTGGTAAGGGTGCCTCAATGTTGGGAATCTCTTCAATGAAGATCACCAGTCAAGGCTAGTGGTAAGCATGTTGATGAATGCAAGAAGTGTAGTGTATTCATCCTTCCTGGTATTGGACAGTGCTTGAATGAGGGTGACACAATATATGTATATAGCTTTATGACCTCACTATCAAGCAAAAAAGCACAACCATTCATATCATAGCGCAGGCCACCCAGTTTACCAGTGGCTACAGCAGGCTTAGGAGCATTGCTCTTGCCTGCAGTAGGTGCTTTGGGTGTCTTGCCTTGCAAGCTGTATGTCTGTATATAATAACCTCATCTCTTTTGCCCTCTATCTCTGCCCTTGCTGAAACAGTCCTTCATCAGATGGCTGGTGTTACCACAGGTGTCACAAGATGAGCATTCACAATGATCACAATGACTACTGCTGCCCTAACTAGTAGTGGCCAAGGCAACTCCCCAGTCTTAGACTTCTCAGTGTCAAGCAACTGCTGCTCAACATTGAGATGAGAATGGATGTTAGACAGACCATATGGGTTGCTAGACGTGCTGGTAGCAAAAGCATCAGCATATGGTTGTAGACATGAGGGAGATCCTCGTCCATGGCATTAAGCATCATGATCATAAGGGAGTCTTTCTCTTTGAAATACTAATGGCATAAATGCAGTGAATAAGGTTGTGGAGGGTAGTACTGGGCAATGGGGCCAACCTTTTCATGATAGGACTTTGAGAGCATCCCAGGTGAGGTAAGTGTTTGTATATCCATGAAGGAACTTGTTTTTTTTGTGCTAGAGTGAGTATACAAAGCTACCATAATGCAGAGGTTGTTAAGATCTCAGTTACTTACATGAGAGGGATCCAGGGATGGTCAGAATGAGTGATGGGGCCTAGGATATATCCTCTCTCATGTTTGAGAAGAAAGTAGTTCTGCATCTGATCAGACCAAGCACCTCAGTTATTCTTGTTGTGATTCAGAACTTTGATTTTATCTAAATTAGTCTGACTAAGCATATGGCAGTGATAGAAGCTTGGAGTGAGGACATGGTAGTCATAGGTACCAAGGCAGATGGAGGATAAGAGTAGTGCTTTTAGCGCCTGAGCTCTGAGAACAGGTATGTGCAGTGGAAGGCATGAGATCAAGAGGTAGGAATGAAATAACAAGCAACACACAAGTATGATGTTGCTAGGTCGAGTTATTCCTTTCCTTTGGATTGTGGCTTGTCTATTTACATTTGTTTACCATACATCACTCATATCTCAGAGTCCAGTGCTCTCTGCCTGTTTGGCAACTTACTCTAAGTCAATAGTCAGCATGACTCATGAAAATTATAATTAGGATTCACAGGAACTGATGACAAGATCCTGCCAGCATTCAGACTCAGAAGACTTATCTGAGTCAGCCACTAAAGTTAACTCCACTACAAGTGACAATGAAGACACTGGTAACTTTTTCAGTTCCTTCAATTTAGTCAAGCATGAGGCTGTAGCCAAGCCAGAGGTGCCAGTAGAGGCTGACCTTGCTCCTTTTGAGCAGGCTTTGGGGTCACCTGGACCTGTCTCAACACTCTCATCACAGACTGCTGAAAGTTTTGCAACACCACCCTTGCAGGCCTCTGGGTCTTTTGCTATCAATCCCAGTCTTAATAACTTATGGGAAGGAGATCATCACTTTGATTTCTAGCTCTTATTATTTGATTTGTGATTATTTTGCACCTACATCATCCAAGTCATACCCAACTTCCTATCATTACTGACATATCCTCCTTTTAAATGCACTTTATTCTATCATTTTATATTCTGGTAATTGTATATAACAACTGTCTCATACTGCAACCTTTTAATAAATTTCTTTTGTGTAAACCTGGATAAAAATGAGCCTTACCTTCACAAAAAACACTTTGTTTTTGAGGGGTGGCATAATAGATTCTCGAAGCGACACACAACTTTCATTTGGGGCATGACATGATTTGATTTTTTGGGAGGCAACACACATTTTATTTTAGGGCAACACATTTTTATTTTGGGGCAACACAAATAATAATTGTGCAAATTCAACAGCATAAGAGAAACACCATCTTGGTGTCCAGTTGCTTGATTTCCCAGTCAAGAGCAGCACTAAGGTGAGCCAGGATGTGGAACAACTTGAGGTGTGCAGTAGATGCAGAGGTCTTTGTATAGTTCTGTTTCCAGACAGCAGAATAGCCTCAGCATACATACTGAGCTTTGAACTGTGCCAGATTGCCCTCTTGGTCCCAGTAGGGACAGAGGTACATAGGATGAGCTTATAGACACCTAGAAGTGGCCCACTTCACTCCCATCTTAACACAGATGCCCTGCTATCAAGGAAGAAAGGGATAATGGAAGGGTCCACATAGTGCATTGACATTGATTCAGTGTTTTATAGGTGATTCTAGTGAAGTCAACAGGTTGGCTGCATTTGTGCCAGTCAATGCTGGCTGCAAGGTGTCAAAAGTGGATAGAGGGCCAGTTTATTATTGTCAAGCTCTGACAGCTCATAGATAAAGGCTGGTGTGATGGTGTCACAGGTAAGGCTGGCAAACTCATGAGAGTTGGTGTTGAAGGATGAGAAAGGAAGTGCAGCCAGAGGATTTGCAATATAGATAGTCTTATAAATCTCATCATTGAGGATATATGCACACCTGCCAGTATTGTAACAAATGATGCCTGATTTCCCAATGGATGCAAGCTACTACATAAGCAGTGAACCCACACCTTGCACACTATATGCACATGCACTTTCATGTGCTTAGTCACCCAGCATACATAAGCATCTAGCCATTGTCCAACAAGTCTCACTAATATGTATTTTTGCAAGTTATTCATTATCAGACCATATTGTAGCATGAACCCTAACTTACATAATTTCATTACATATCTATTACTTGCTTTAGCTCAGCTCTACTTAATGACATATATAGGACTGCATTTTTACAGTTTTATTATCTTATGTTAGGTTAATTTCCCTTTATGTTATTAGTAGCCATAGCTAGAGGCTATTAGCAATTATATCTTTATTTTACCATCTATTTGTCTAAATCTATAGCCATCTCTATCACATTTCCATACTTTGCATATTTAATACTGCTCATTCCACAGGCCCTTACTGTCCATTACTGTTGCTTGGAGTGCCTTGCTATCACTAGCACTCAACTCAGTGAAGTGGTCAGGCACATATATGCCATTGGCCTATGAAGAAAGATTTCTAAATGATTATGATGCTGAACACAATGTCAGATGACCTCCCTTATGTTCACAACTCATCACAGATGCTCTGGCCACCTGTACTGCTACCAGCACCTATGGTCCTTCCAATATTCACTCCCACCACAATGTTGAACAACAACTTATCAATACCACAAAGGGACAATCTGGGGATGTTACTCTCCTTGCCAATGGAAAAGGGGGCAACTCTCATGGTGGCCAGTCCAAGATCTATACTGAGGGTGGTCCACTCACACTGTTATACCAACTGCAATAGTTGGGGACACTATGCCAAGGATATTTTGGTAAGGAGAGTAGTATGAAAGGCAAATGGAAGGAGGTCCTTGCTTAGAAACACACAGCTTGTAAGGCCAACAGCAAGGGAACTAAACCTGCTGCTCAGCATCTTGGGCATGTAAATGGAATGGGCTATCTCTGACATGCCCTGTCAGTATGCAACAACTGAACAAATAATTACTGACAGATCTACTGCTTGAGGTGAGTCACTTCAATGCCTTGGAACACAACTCTTTAGTGACATACAGATATCATCAGGGCTCTTGTGTTGTTGTGCCTGATGCTGAAGGTGAGGTGGGGAGAAACTATTGGGTACCATTAGTGTGCTTCAAAGTAGAGGGCTCAGCCACATGTGCCAGTAAAAGACATACAAGTAGTTTGGCAACCCCTATACCCAAAGCTGGATTCCCTCTATTGCATGACACTATGCTGTCAGGCTTAAGCAAAAAACAACTGCCTGATCTGAGCCCTACCACTATATGCCTTCTGCTACATGAATGCACAGATCTTGTCATGGAGTAGATATTCTTTTATATCTACCATGATGCACCACAGACATGGTAGGATATATGGGCTGAGGGTTCTGCAATATGTGCATTACTTACAAGTACATTTGATGTTCTGTTGTTATTGGATGAAAACATTATTTCTCAAAAGCTTTTTGATGAATCTTGTGATGCTTTCTGTGACATTCTTCACTTGCAGGATTTGACTGTCTTCCCTCACTTTGGTGTGTGCCTTACAGTGGCTTCTGTGATATTGGAGCATACATGTGAAGAGACTAACCTCACATTGAGTTTTCCTGGTGAATTTGTTGTCAGTACATTTGAGCATATGGGATGGCTCCTTTATCAACTTCCTGTATATTGTGCATTAGATTAGTTTGACTCCACAATTGACTCCCTCACTTTACAGGTTTGGTTTGATCTCTGGTTTGCTCAACATAATGAGGAGCTAGTCAGAAAAATTCCTGTGGACTCTGCATATGAAGGACTGATGTGCTAGCTGATGCTCCCTCTGTGGTCTACTTTGAACTATCACCTGACACATACCCTGCTGTGATACCTTCTAATCTTCTAGTCTTTCCTTTCTGGATTGGTATAGCAACTTACAGCTTAAAGGGTATTGTTTACAGTGGTGGTAGACAATTTCACCTCCTGTATCTTTGCAGATGGCTGCTCATGGTCTTATGATGGACAAGTGAATGAAGGCAGGCCTCACTTTGAACTCTTAGCATTGAATATGTTGGATCTCTCCAAACTGAATGGTTGATGTGCCCTTCTTTGTGTCTATCATAGGATATCATAAGCTTGTGGTACTTGCAATGGGTAGGTAAGTGGACAACAATGACTTGTCAGCCATCAATTGATGCATTTACTGATTCAGTCATGGTCTAAGACCCAACTAATCATATCTGGCCAAACTCTCTAGCTATGTAGCACATATGCCCAGTGCCCAAAAAATGTGAGACTTGAGCTGTTGCCTGAGCCAATGTATAGTGAATGATCAATCATTTTCTTGGATTTTATATAGGGTGCTGGGGAACATTGTTGCAGCAGATTGCTTCCAAAAAGGTGTCATGACAGACTTGATATGATGACAGATGCATTAATGGACTAAGTCAAGATCTTTGACACAGAGGGTGCATTCATTTTGGTGAGTTGCCATATCAGAAATTCCTAATTTGGATTTCAACACCTTACAAGGGATTTCAAGGTTTAAAGGCAAAATTACCTTTGAAGTGGGCTTAAATAATAGAGTTGCCCTTAAAATCACCATAGAAATGCAGTTGCAATACTATTGCAAGGTCTTATAATGGTATGACACATTGCAATGTAGTTGCTATATTATTATAATATATTGAAAAATCACAAGATTCCTTGTAAATTCATTTCAAGAATCCCTCATTGCAACCACTTTTGGAAATTTGCGACACCATGTGTTAAGCATATATAATGTTAATATTCTCCAGTGCTTCATCAAGGCCATACCCATCCTGCATATGATATTGTAACTGTGAAACACATCAGAGATCATGGGTGTGTGCATGCAGGATGTTACCATCATACTGTGTTGCTTGCCATGGATGAATTGTATCCACAACAGGTCTCAACTCATGCACTTGTTTGTATAGACCAGATTAAATATGTCTCTGAATTCAAACAGGTACAATATGCACTTTTGTCAATGAGAGGGACCTTAGTGCCATGTACATGGTGAGCATGCAGTTGGCGGAATATCTTGTCTCAGAGGCCACAAGATTGCACAATCTCCTATTAGAGAGAGAATGACAACTCTCACTGAGATATACAAGTCATACTAAATCACGTACTTCATACTGTATCAACCATTCTTTTATACATATTATATCAATTTCAGCTCTCAGTCCATTACTAGATTGGTTAGAATGTGGTTACAAACATATCTGGGTAGCTCACTGATTAGTAAACATATGGCTGAATAAGCCTGGAAAAATGTAGAAAGACACAGAGACTACAGGAAAACTACAAATACATGCAAATAACAGAAACTAAGCTTACAATAGTGAGAAGCATATCCTTGTACACTTCCCTAGTTATATTCTTTATACTTATTTACACATATGTCATGGTATGAACTACATACCATGCATAACACTGGGTATGCATCCAGATGAATTCTTATACTTCTACCAGAGTTTTCCATACTTGTCCAGAAGTCCACTAGACACTCCACCAGAGTAGTCTTCATCTTTGAAGTCCACCAAACTTCATTCACTGCAGGCATATTCCCATTTTTCTCCAACAAACATCTAAGAAACATTGATTGAGAAGATAGAAATTTTCTCTTATATTGCCTGTCAAAACAT
>QLOO01002426.1:0-16266 GCA_003313855.1 Suillus sp. MG131 | reverse complement strand
TGATCCGGCTCGTGATCGGCGAGGGGACAAGGGAATCTCATCAGGTGCTGCGCTGCGTATTGTTTGTACCTTGCTTGGAGTATTGTGGTGCTATAACATCTCCATCAATCACTTGTATGGCTGATGACACTAACAAACGTACGCCTCTGACGGTATCCCGTGAATCACTCTCAACTACGGAAACAGCTGACTTGCGTGATTTTGTAGGGGCACCACTGGCTTGAGAAGTAGACTTGCGTGACTTTGAACCGCTGGGTGTGGATGGAGGTTCGATGTTGATGTTGAACGTGGTCGGGGAGGTGACAGAGTTTGGAAGAGGTACTCTTGCACCGGCCACTGTAGAATGCTGAATAAAATGAGTACAAGGGTAGAACTGAAGATAGATTATGTGAGCCCGATGGCGACGTACCTCCCAAGTATTCCAGGGAGGTGCTCCGCTATTGGGCATAAAGTCAGGCAAAGGGCCTTTGTTGCCAAACGAAGGACCGGAATCAAATGACTCATAACGCGGACCTGGGGGGTCCTGAGGACCAGGTTCGTGCTGGTAGTACGTCGTTTAACACCATGGGAAAACCAGACAAAAATCTAAAATTTTAAAAGTGATTGGTACTGACCATGGCAGAATGAGCATTGATGGACATCTCAGTCTTTCGACCATCCTGAACGTTCGAGTCTAGATCAGAGGCGCCGTCGTCGCCACCGAAGGCACTGCGCCTCGTAGACGGGAGGCCATTACGAATGAGAGTAGAAGTAGGCGATCCGAGACCCATAGATTCTCTTTGCATGCCCTCGAGGTATAGTAATACTGCGGAATATAACACTGAGTTCGGTGCTCGTTAATATTGAGATGAAAAGCTTACCTTTCTCATTGGGAGCTGCGGAGAAGAAATCGAACGGAATGAGCTTTGAAATATATATATATAATGAAGAAATACACATACCTGGTGTACTTGAACGTAGAAGGATCGGCCTAAGGGATTCGGAACCAACTTCGGCGAAAGACATGTTGGGAATACGAAAGAGTCGATATAAAGATATAAGAAAATGATGAAAAAAATCGGGTAAAAGGGGTATCGCTGGTGGTTAAGTAGTGAGTTGTTAGAATGTGTGACGGAGTAGAAGAAAGCAGTTATTCAGAAGATAACAACAAAATACAAAATGAACTGAGGCGTCAACTTCTAATACATCGATCGAATCAAATCACACCCTAATCAGCTTACAAATATGTACAAATAAACACCCGCCACAATAAACCCATTGTTCCAATTGTTAACAGTTGCTTCTGCAGTGACACGAGCGTCAGTCAGTCTGATGACATGGTTCACTTAACGTGGCGAGGGCTATGGCCGCAGTCTTCTTCTGCAGTAATTTCATGCTGTAGATCGCCCTCCCTGGATTATAATGTCTACTGCATGCCACCTCACAGCTGTTCTAGCAGGCATCTGTCACTGCATATCACTGCTCTCTGCACAAATGCACTTGACATGTCATCGATCATGTGTGGGGACCTCTACCACGTACTGGAATTCACCACAGGTTTAGGGTGGCGCAGTCAGCTTTTATAGAGGGATCACACGAGTGCTCATATCTCAGTCACGTACCGGAGCTCCTGTTTTTCATCATTCCCAATCCTGCATTTTTCTTTTTAAATATCATGCATCAAGCTCTATGCATTGCCGAAATTATGGACCAGATCAGTTGGCACACTGATCGCAGCTCACTTCCTGGCCTTGCGTTGACGTGTCGCTCATTTGAAGGTCCAGCACTTGACGCCCTATGGAGGAATTTGCCGTCCCTAGAGCCGTTGGTCAACTGTATACCATCCCATTTCTGGGGCTTCAGTTTCCAAGGGGAACTGGTAAGCATTTCAACATTCGCGCCGCTTTTACTCAGTCATTTGTACAGATACTGCTCAGGCCCATCGATACCAAGGCCTGGACCACATTTCGTAAATACGCATCCCGCGTACACTCGATCACACAATCTGGAGATCCATCGCCCATTACTGGTCATATTCGTATACTCATGTTGTCTTACCCTTACCCATCCTCGACCATGTTTCCAAATCTGCGGCGTTTGGTTTGGCATGCCAGTCAATCACACCTTGTCATCGAGTTCTTGCGTACGGCATTTGTTCATTCCTTGGTTTCTTTGGATCTACGGATTACCTCGATTTCGCCGGCCTTGATGTCCATCTTGTCCACTGTCGGGACCGCATGCCCTAATCTCACCTCCTTCCAACCTCAAGTAGGAGACCCGACATTCAACCGTGAGGTTGCACCCTTCCTGACACAGGCGATATGTCAGCTCCATCATCTTTCCGCCTTGACCGTCTGTGAGCTAGAGGATCCAGGGATGGTGCATATTACGCAGCTTCATTCTCTGAAGAGCCTTTGGCTTTACATAGGGTCATCTTTTCTCCGACGCACGGAGTTGCCACCGCAGTCACTTCGTCTGGAACATCTGGAACATTTGGGTTTTCAAGCTATCAGACTCGACCATATGACAGACTTCTTCCATTCTCTTCGGACCGTCCGAAGCAAACATATCACGGCTGTCTTTTCCTCTGACGTATTTGGACAGCAATCTGAGTCTATGACCGGGTTCTGCGCCATGCTCCTAGAACGATGCGACAACGACACTCTCGAGGCCATAACACTCTGCGAACAATTTTATAGCACCTTCCACAATGTATACGTCCAACCAAGCGACTTTGGCCCTCTGCGCCTTCTTCGCAATTTAACCCATTTCGATGTCGAGGCAGCATGTACCATCTCGATCTTGGATAACGAACTAATCGAGCTGGTAAACGCGTGGCCGAAGCTCAAAATATTCAGACTCAGCTGTTATCGCGACCCCGCTAATTATGCGCTGCCTACCTTCCATGGGTTGATCAATGTATTTCGGCTTTGCCCTGAATTGGTATCTCTCTCTCTTGTCATCGACACTACGCAGCTTGATGGCATAGACATCATATCTCCCGGAAATGGTATCCATAATAATGGTCTGCAAGAGCTTGTTCTCGGTAATTCGCGCATGATATCTCCATTGGACGTAGCTCTTGTCCTTAGCAGTCTCTTTCCCGATCTGCCGGAGGTAAATCTTGCCCTTTGGAATGGTGGCCCACTGAATGCATTGATCGATAAACCATGGGCGATGGAGCAATGGAAGCAGGTCAATCGCTTACTTGGTGGCTTTCGTATTGTAAGGAAGCGACGTTGGGGCGGTAATTGACTCCTGTTCCAATCTCCCATACCGCGGCCAGTTGTGTACCAGGATCTACCTCGTACTTGCATAGTTACATGTTTGTTTTACTCCTACAAATTAAGATTGGAAAGCATGTGCTGTGCGCTAATAGGGTTATGCATAATTCGTCGCATTAATGTAACCTGGTAGGAGTCACATTGAAATTATCATACGCGTTTGTTATATCATCACGTGATTGTGACCATCGCGTCCGCGTCACGTGCTCGTACAAGGAAGACTTGGAAAGTCGTGAAGCGTTGTCCCGTGCTTTGAATCCTTGACCAGCGGCGAATCGACAATGGCAAGCACTTCTAAGGCGATCAGCAACTCGGCCCATCAGCAAGGGCAGACATGCATCGCGTTTTCGCGTGATGGGAAGTAAGTAGTTGGTTTTAGATCAGAGAGTCACTGACCTAACCCTCTTTCCATAGGATTGCGTACACGGGAGGCTTAGATACTCTAGTACGAATATGGCACACTGACCAAGGGGAGGATCAGGAACCAGAAGCTGCGTATGAAGCTGATGAGGGTATCACGGCTGTCGCCGTAGCCGTGCGTGGCTCTTCACGTATCCTGGATTCGTCTGAGCTGAAAATGGAAAACAGGAAGGCTGCTGGCTCTCTGGAGGCCACGACTCTGACGTACGAAGGTATACTCCTGGAAAGGCACAATTCGATGGACTTGTGACGAGCGCTGCTGGAGCATCGATCAGGTGTTTAGCAGTGGATCCCTCTGGCAAGCGCGTTGCTGTCGCTTCTGAGTGCGTTTCGGCATGCATTAAGTGTTGTGCACTGACTGTCTTTGTGCACTTTAGCGAACTCTCGGTGAAAATTGTTGATTTGGATGAAATAACGAATGTAGTGGTGCTGGAAGGAGGGCATAAAAAACGCATACGAAAGACAACGTGGCATCCGTCGGGCACCATTTTGGTACGAGCTTTTGATATAATTCATGCTGCTATTAATTCATTGGTTCATTCCTCAGACAACAAGTAGCTCAGATGGGACCATAGTGGCATGGAATATATCCGATACTGAAGCCAAGGTGGAGAACATCATTGATGGTATAATACCCGAAGTGGTAGATCCGGAGTGAGGACTATTCACCTTATTTGCAGAGACGTTTCACTGATTCTCCACGAGGTTTCCGGAATTCATGCATGATTGTTCTGCCGTTTGGCACCCGTCAGGACAGTATTTCTTCACAGCGTCACGAACGCACGGTAAGTGGTCAGAGCATTGAAGTCACACTCACTCATCATTGAATAGAAATTGTCACGATTTCGCGGAGCACATGGACCAAGACCTCATCTCTGTTTGATCCAAATACCGTCGGCGCAACAACAGCACTAGCGCTTTCAGCCAATGGCGTATACCTTGCCAGCGCTTGCAAGCAAGAGATATCAGTCTGGAGCGTGCAGACGAAGCGGGTGCTTTGGAGGTAAACTTTTGTGATTATTTTTCTTCCGCACTTGTAACTCGTTGCAGGCACCCAGGCACCCCAAATGCATTCACCATTCAAATCGCCTTCTCACCTACAGAAAACCTCTTAGCATGGACAGATACAGAAGGTGTCCTCTCTCGGTGGCGAGATGCAATTCCAGCAGGTTCACCCGATCCCGTGCGCCAAACGGCCGCGAGCAGCACTCAAGGAACGACGACAAAGCGAAAGCCCACTCCCCCATTGTGGGGTGAAGGACCTGACGCTGATGCAGAGGGGGTCGACCCATATGGCGACGACTGGATCATTGACGACCTTGGCGATGGGATGGAAGATGAGCCTGAAGGTGCAAAAGCGACCCGCGCAGGTGACGGATTCGTGAAGGAGATGGGTGAGCCAAAATCGTCGGGTAAATGTTGATATGACTTGACGGTATTTCAGTGAGCATCACGAAGGCTCAACCTGCTTTCCAACCAGGGTCAACGCCTATGGAAAATAAAAAGCGTTACCTCGGTAAAAGACTTTTCTTAACGTGTCACAACTCACACTTATTTCAGCACAGCGTACAATATGGTCGGCGTGATTGAGGTGACGGACCAGGATACTCATCACATCGTCAATGTCGAATTCCACGACCGATCCACCCGCAAGGGGTACCACTTTACCGATCACTTCAAATATGACCTTGGCTCTCTTGGTTAGCTTCTTGTAACTTCCACGAGCAAATCTGACATCTCCACAGGTGAACGCGGTGCACTCTTTGCTTGTCCCCCTGAGCTTGATCACCCGGCACAAGTCATATATAAACCTTATGGTACTTGGTCCACGCAGGGGGATTGGACATACACCCTCCCAAATGGTCAGCGTGTCCTTGGCCTCGCGGCAGGTGGTGAGAGGCCAATGCGGTCGCTGAGAGATCCTTCATCGTCTGGAGGTGATATTCAGGGGCAGGGGAACATCGTGATCGCGACCAGTTCTGGAGACCTGACGTTCTTGAGCGGTTCTGGTATGGAAAGAATTGTCATCGGCGTGGAAGGTGAATATGTGACAATGGCTGCTGCCGAGGAATATGTACTTGTGGTGCACCGACCTGGCGCGACTACTATTGATGGTATGGCCCTTAACCTGTTCAAGAACACGTTGTTGAAAGATCTGTTTCTCCAGGATCACAGAGTTTGGTCGCCACGCTTATTTCTTTTGAAGACTTTCAAGTTTTTCAAGAGAAGCCACTACCAATACCCAAAGGTCACACTCTGAGATGGATCGGAACTACAGATGAAGGGGTATGTAAATATCCTCGTTGCCACTCTCTTCTCAATTGGCATACTAGGCCCCGGCAATATATGATTCTGCAGGCTACATACACCTCATGATCCATCACCGACGCCCAAATCGTGCGGCATGGGCACGTCTCATGGACACCAACTTGCTGGAACGCAAGCAAGGCAAAGACGAGTCGTATTGGCCTGTCGGCCTGAGTCAAGACACGTTCATGTGTCTGATTCTCAAAGTAGGTAGCTTAGCCTGTGATAACCCCATCGCTACTGACTCCGTCTCAAGGGTCGTCAAGAACACCCTAGCTTTCCTCGACCTCTCATACAAGAGCTTCCCGTCCGCTTGCCATTCCGCAATAAAGACCCCGTAGATTCAGTCATTGAAGAGCGGTATGTATTTTCTCTGCTTTCATGACACCAGCTGAACAGCGGATTGTTAGTATTGCTCGGGAGCGAATCCACATTAACCTTGCTCGTGATGCCCTTGGTGACGAACTAACGTCTCCCAACATCGATAAACGTGAAGTCGAACTAGACAAACAATTGATCAAGCTCATCCAAGCTTCCTGCAAGGCGGACAAGGCCCCACGTGTAATTGAGCTCGTGAAACGGTTACATTTTCCAAACTCAATTGCGGCTGCAAGTCAACTTGCAGGGTTCTATCGTCTCATCGGATTGCAGGAGAAGATAGAAGCAATTAAATTGTGGCGGGAAAATAACGCAACACCAGCAGAAGAGGCTAGGGAGAGCAGACGGGGATTTGACTATGAGGATGCTCCGTTAGCTCAACCGAAGCCCTTCCAGAACTTCAATCCGCCACCCAAGGTCGACAGACCTGGTCTGACACGATCTGCTGGGATCGTCGAGCAAACGGAGTTCACTGCGTCTAGTGCCGCAATCAGAGCAGGTCGCTCGCGAGCGCCGCAGGTTTCTGATTCTCGTTCAACGTCTCCCGAGGGAAAGAGGAAACGTGACGACAATGATGATGACCTCTCATCTAGTGCGTTTGACGTCGAAGCGAAGAGGCGAGCCGTTGACGAGTCTGATGCCGTAGTGCCGTCGCCAAAGCCTAGTGCGTACATAATCATTCACCACGGGCGCGCATAAACCTTGATCATCTATGGCAGATAACCCATTTTCTCGCAAGACTGGACAAGAAGTCAAGAGGAATCCTTTTGCCAGAAAACCGGAGCTCAACAAACCCATCCAGAAAAGCGAGAGCTTTTTCAACAAGGTTGAAGTTGCGGAAAAACGTGAGCATTGATGAAACACGGCTTCCTGTCTTCTCTTCGTAATCGTTTAATCGTGATCGATAGGTCCGGCCGCAGCTAAAGGCAAGGAAAAAGAAAAGGAAAAGAAGGACCTCGCAAGACAGACTACGCTCTTTGGTTTGCCTTCGAAACCTCCTGCAGAAAAGGAAAAGCGAGCAAAGAAAAAAATCGATGCTGCACCTGAGGCTGAAGAGGCAAAGCAAAGCCCTCCTGCGGACTCCCAAGCCATGGATGTAGAAACCCAGGATGCTACGCTAGTCGATAGCCAAGTTCACTCCGACCTATCAGATATACAAATGGGCACTCAGCCTCTAGACATGGATGACGAGCCCATTGACTGGCCGGATTCACCGCCGGCTGCCACTGTCGACAACGATGATTAGGTCCTACTTGTTTCCCCCGTCTTTTATTTTCATCCATCATTGTAGGCATATCATCAGTGGCTCCGGACTGTGTACACATCTAGAACATGTCCTAGTCTATCTAATGTTACACTTGTTGCATTGCTTGACTTGAACTGCTGTGTTCGAAAGGATGATGTAAACTGGTCAGCTGCCGCGCCTCATAACCGTTACACCAAAAGGTAGAAATACTGAAAGCTTAGCTTTCAGTACCAGCGACAGTATATATATTGATTATGGGAACTCAAGTAAGCCAGCGTGCTTACAGATGAATAACAAAGAAATGACACAGTATTTTATTAGCAATGAACTGAGCACCGTATCGACCGCGCCAGAGAAAGTCTGTTGGAAAGAGTGGGACCCCCACATCTTATACCCAATAGCTCTCAGTAATACCTGCGCAAGCGAACTCAAAGTTGAGGCCCACAACCACAAGTTGGCAGA
The DNA here is from genome assembly GCA_003313855.1 of Suillus sp. MG131. Lineage (NCBI taxonomy): Eukaryota > Fungi > Basidiomycota > Agaricomycetes > Boletales > Suillaceae > Suillus > Suillus sp. MG131. The sequence continues at coordinate 8,190 of QLOO01002426.1, read as the reverse complement.
TCCATTGGAGCACAGCACAACGTCCATCAGCATCACTAAATAATTGTCATCAGAGTAAGTAGAAGAAATTTTCTCGCTACCGTCTTCAAAGCTCGTGCCGAAGGTGGAATCTTTCTCAATATCTTCGACAACACTAACGATGACAATGGTGAGGGACCATCTGCCAAAATACACGAAAGGCTATTACAAGCGCTTACTGTAGACATTCGACTTGAATCCTATTTCACAGACCTCCGCAGATCAGAATACAACATGATATATGTTGGCGATCTACGATAAGTAACAGTCAAGTCATGCTTTGTCCTGAATGAGGTGCTCGGACACAATTGTATTGACTCTTGGATCAATATCTCCAAGGATCTTGAGGGTCTCATGCTGGTCGGTCAGATATCAGCCTACACGATGGAAGTCAACAATGAGCAGGTACATACCCACAAACGCTTCGAAACTTCCCTTCCTTCCGCACTGAGAGTGTAGTCACTGACTTCGGCAACTTCGCAGCAAGAGAGATATTGGCCATGTCGTTCCCTCTCACCTGGCATGATTGCCGCATGGACAAGTGTCCGACTGCCCATCTCAGTCGTGCGTGCCACTAACCCTTTCCAAATTTTCACGGCATACTTCATGAGTGGATTTGATTCGACGTCTCGCGTAAGACGGGAGTGACAAGAACCGGGATTGACCGTCGAAACTGCGACCAAAGTTGGCGTGGGAAGTCGAGAAGACAGCTCACGGATGAACATTACTTCGAGGACTGCGCATGACGGAGTGGTGAGCACAATAATGTATGTACTCTGTTACTCACGCTTGGATAAAGCGTAGCGGTTTAACATTACGCTGTTGCATGTCATTAGTGCTCCGGGAAAAAAACGTTAATGAAACTTGCCTAGAAGTACAATATGCCTCATCGTTGATTCTTTGGATGATACTAGGCCATTTGTCTGCCCCTTTAAGTCTGTTGGCTAAATGATGGACCTCGCTAGACACAATAACCAGTCTTGAGGCATGTTCGGGCGTCCCTGCCTTGATGAGGTGAGGCAGCATCAATAGGCTCAACAGAGCGGTTGACAGGTAATTTACTTGGAATCTAGGGAAATCTTCGAGGCAAAACAACGGCGATAATAGCAGGACACTCACGTAGCTTCATAGCCATCCGGAGTTTTCTTGTACTTCAACGTTGATATGCCAGCGTTGGCAATAAGAACATTGGCTGTGCAGCCCTTGGCTTCAAAATTGTCCACAAAAGAACACACTGAATCAAACGAGCATAGCTCAAGAGGCCAGGATTCGATACCAGTCATGCCAGACCGGGTCTCCACATCTATACAAGTCGTAAGGTCCCCTGACAACCTCCAGGGAATTCATGCATACCTGCTTTTGATCGTTCGCACTTAACTTCATCTCTGCTGGTGATCAACAGGCTCTTAGGTTTCTGCTGTGCTAATTGCACCGCAGCTTCGTTTCCGAGCCCGACATTAGCACCGACCACGACCAGCGATTGGTCGCTAATGTCTGCGGTGGGGATTGGAAGCTCTGTCCATTGCTCGCGAAGATACCCGCAAAGGGTGAGCTTGCCCATTATACCTTAGCTGTGTTGGGTGCTAGTGTGGAGTATATAGTGACCTTACCATCCGGAAGCAGATTGACTCGCTTATATACCATCCCGAAGTTGATCGGCTCTCTACCGCCTGAGGCAACGACCTTTACACGCAACGCAAACTGGCTGGTGACACGCCAACTCCACCAGCAAATTCATTTTTACGTTGTGTGCTGAACCGCTGCGATATATTAATAGATGCTTACTCGAGGTTTGTAAAACTTGGGCTCAGGACTTCAGGCTCGGATCAGAAATGAAAGAAGAACGCAGTGGTCTAATTTGCAGAAGCTCTTAGCTGACACCTGCATCATTGATGGAAGTTCGTACAAATTTGTTTGATGCCGCATGTGCTAGTACTAAGGCTAGTTTGCGTTTAGGTAATTCGATGGACATGGGACACACTGGCAAAACACAAGCGAGCCGGGGGCTGCGATACAGATATAGCCTAAAGTTTTACCATGTACTTATACACAAGTGTACTACTACTAATGTCGCTTTTCCACTTGCGACAGTAGGTATGGAACACCATTAACGCTGAACCATATATCACAGCGTTCTAGCCGTATTCCACATTTCAGATTCCCCTGAGCTGCGATGGTCGGTATTGGCTCCATTGTCCATCCAGATGTCCCTGCCTTGCCAGACACCTCCCCAATCGGTATGCAAGAGTTGAAATCGATTATTACAGGATCTCCCGCGTCATCGAGCGCGATATTAGCGGATCGTGCACAAGATCAAGCTTCTCGTGCAGAAAAGTGAACCCATTCGAAGAATCGCAGTAGGGTTCAGGGTGGGATCGGTTTCCCAGACTACGTGCATCCATATTGTCACATATGGCGGTGATGTGATCATCATCATAGTAAACGCAAATATTAGGATGAGGGTGCTGCTTGAGGATTTCGCAAATTTTGACCTCCTTGACCAGATAGTCTCCAGATGTCCGCAAGCCTGGCTCGTCTGCGCCATAGTCGTCAGGTAAGAGTATGAGTGAGCGCTTTAGAAAAGAGCCCGGTAGGTTAACCTGTTCAAGGTGGGGGAAGAGACCGCTAAGGATGAGTGCTACATTTACAAGGGAATCAATCAATGAAGTGCCGAGGGTAAGGTGGTTAAGACACGTATTAAAGCTTCCACCGCTGGGGCTTGTAGTACTGATGTCGATGGCAAGAGCGAGCGAAGTCAGAGCGGAGGCTGAAGCAACCCCTTTAGCCCGTGGAATGTGGGTACTGGGGTGGTATCGATGGCGACATAGCTGCTGATGTAGAGCTGAGTTAAATTGCGAAATGAGTACAATGACGTGAAGACACCTGTGAGCGCCATCCCCGAATATCCAATGAGAGAGAAGCGTTCGAGCCTATCGTTGTCGCGCCTCTTGGGGAAACCGGGATAGCATCGTGGATGTACGTGCGGGAAACTGAAGGTTGAAGAAGATCGTTTTATTTCTACTCCTGACGACCTCAAGGGTAGCGAAGAAGTTACAAGCGTACTTGAAGTTGTCGATAGAAAGGTACAAAGAATGCAAATCAGGAGAGCCCGGGAGTTGCAAATGCAACCGTTTAGCCCAAGTCGACGACATTCTCCAACCCAACTTCAGCGACTGCAAAGTTCCATGATGTGCCGTATGCCCTGGTCTCCAAGGTCCCATACCCCCAATACACGAAGATGGTAGAGCTTGGAGATAAGTTTTACGATCAAGGGCGAAATTTTACAAGCCGACCGATCGGCCACAGGGCGATGTCTCAAAGTCATGCTCTGGAGGCAAGGACACAAGGTTCAAAGAGACAAAAGGACCGAGAGAATGGCTGAGGAAGCTGGAGCAGAAGAAATCGTCAAATCCAAGACCAGTAGGATGGGCACAAAAGCCATCCGCAAGAACTCTGGCGCGCTGCGATTTCCATCGGGCGACCATGTGAATTGATGGAGATTGAGATTTGAAAAAAAAGACGCGGGTGGCGAAGGACAAGACAACAGTAGCAAGCTCAAGGGCTCGGTAAACATCGAATTTCCCGATTGTCTGACCGAGTGCACGCGGGGCGTGTATATGCGAAGAGTGTCATCAGTGTCCCCCCAAAGAAAATCAAGCACTGGGCGCTCAAACGCGCGGCATGTGGAGGGTTCCGCGTTTTGTGCGTGAGCTGATGGTGTGCACTGTGTATGACGAAGTTCGAGATTGCGCAAGGGCCAAATATTGATCACTATTATTGGATGTTCAAGCTAAGCTCGAGCTCAAGTTGGAGGAAACTCATGTAAAATTTTTGTGAAAGTTGCATAAAATGCTCAGCCCTAAGTCCCAGTCAAGACGTTCTTGAGCCCGTTGTTTTAACATTGTTCTGATGATCAGGGACAAAGGACAAGAAGCGTGTTTTAATTTCTAGTTTTCAAATTTATGTAAAGAACGATGGTTCGGGTGCACATGCTCCATCCTCGAGAGCTCTGACCACCTCTTGCACTTGGTCCTCAGTTGACCACTCTATCAATACTGTCACTACGCCCTTTTCATTCTCAGGGCTTTCAAGCGTCTTCAACTGGCTATCCAACATCTCAGCCTTCATAAAATGCCCCTGGCGTTTCATCATTCGGTCCATGAGCACCTCCCGCGAGCCTTTCATGTAAACAAACCACGTTGGAAGCTTTCCCGAATGCTTCGACCCCTCTGCTCCCGACAGAATTTCACCTCTTAGCACTGACCGGTAACTCCCCTTCAGCGCCGAACACGCGATGATGATACCTGGCTTCTGATCTTCATCCCTCGCAGGACTCGGCTGCCCACTACGCCCGAACATGCTGCGCTCGTCGAGTGACTTCTCCATTTCGAGTATAGCATTTGGCTCCGCATGGGATCCGTGGTCATCCCCAAGTTGATTCAGAACACTACTGACAGCTGCCCTGCGGATAGTTTCCAGCCAGGGCTGGCGATCTGCGTCTGTGAGAGGATCCCCACGTGACATCTTGTCTACATTAGATTGTGGATGGAGGTCATCGCCATCGATGAACGGGAGACGGAGAGCCTTTGATAGCGCAGCGCCGAGAGTAGATTTGCCTGTACCAGATACGCCCTAAGAGTGCGGTGAGCATGTCTTCAGTGATACCAGTACTTGGAATTGCAATAGAGAAGTAGACGTACCATCACCACTAAGAATACCGCATCGCTCATATGTCGATGCTCGGTGCCTACCGAGGAATCAAAGTCGGCAGCCACATGATTTCCCTCTCTGACCTCGGAATATGTTCGCGCCTCGGAGTATACACTCGGAAGAGACATGGCGAGTCACGATAGGTTGTCACAGCGTTTGGTAGCCCTGAGACGTAGAGCTGACCGTGGTTCAGTGTGGCATGGTGTGGCATGAGGGAGTCGGGGTCACGGCAGTATTTCTTCATTCGGTATTCAAAGTGTATGCAGGAGACCACATAAAGGGAAGCCTCAGCTGATGTCTTCTTGGTAATAACGAGATATTCTAGTGCCAAACGTTGGCCCGGGATTGTTTCTTGGAGCAGAGCTCGGCTGCCCACATAACGTTAACATAATTTTAAATCTTCCATAGTAAAGAATGTACAAATCTGCAGTACACTGCCAGAAATGTCACCGTATGCAACCTACGGTCCGAGTCTACCGCAAGTTCTCGACGGCACGAACCCATAGATGACCTATAGTTTACCGATAGTTTACCTGTAAAAGGGAAACGGCCGAATAACTATGCACTGGCCCATGTTTTGGCCATGTTTGTCATCTTTTGCGCATTCCCATAGTCTCACCCTACCAACTACCCACACACACAATCTTGATAAGTTGACTAGTCATCGATGGCGTCTTTAGTCTATCCGGAAGGTATGTTTTTTCATTGTCGATGTATACACATCAATTCTCATTATACCGGGTACAGACTTCCTGATGCAAGGGAATCTCTGGATGTGTTTATGCTGTCCAACTGGCTGTTTCAAGCAAGACATTCACCACGCTATACGCCATGAAAATATTCAAAAGCACAGGACGGAAACAGCTCACTTGGCAAAGATGCGAGATGCAAAATTTATTTCAAAATTTAGAGAAGCTGCCCCGCCACTCAATACTGACTCACTTGTCACCATTGTTTGTGAATCTGAACTAGCAGCAGGTGTACATTAAGGACAATTTCAATTTTGAATGTGCCACAGTTTGAACTTAGCGAAATAATGATCACTTGCCATTTGCAATTTCCACGCTTCCACCACACGCACAACACCAACACAACACTTCCATCCATCCAATGAACATCAGCAGACTCATGATGCCTGCGAGCACTCATTCTGAACCACCTTCACAAGTTCCAAGTCACAATCCATACCCACCACAGCAATATTTGCCCAACCATGAAGGACAATGCCCATCTGGTGATCATTACCATTCTTCAAGTAATACATCCAATTCTTTGCATACTCCCGCCTTTCAGTGGAACAGGCAGTTTAATGGAGCTTCTATCCATTCAGGTCCTGCCATTGCCCGAAATCGTGGCAATATCAACATTAATTTCAATTCCAATCATCCATTGACCACAGCACCCAACTCTTAATCTCAGGCTCCTGCATACCACAATCACAGTGCTAGTTCCCCTTATTCAGTTGCACCAGTCCAACCCTCTGCAGGCCAGAAACGCACATGTTCATCATACAATAATGAAAACAGTGATGACGAATTTGATCAATCTTTGACCTCCCAAGTGCCTCAGTCAAGTGCAACTCGGTTGCCTGCTGCTGTGGTGCCACCATCTGGATCTATTCAAGTTGGTCCATAACTTATCGCTTCCATCGCGCAGGCGTACAGCCTCAGCAATGAGAGGTCACGCAGTTTACAGTCTTATGCTTTAGTGTGTACTAACCTTGTGCAATTCAATGCACCCATCATGATACTGATATTGTATGCGATGTCAGGCTGCCACAGATATGCCACTGCCTGCAAAGATGACATCTCTTATGTCCTTTGCTGCTCTGAACATGTGCTTACAACTTGTAGAAGAAACCGCTGCAAAAGTCGCTACATTCTCCTCTGAGTTGGCAGTTGTCAAGGGTCTTATCAAAACGTCGTGGGTGGTTGATGATGCCTTGAAGGTCAGTCTACTGCGATGTTCTGAACTGTGACTAATGTGTAATATTTTTATGAAGGCTCAATTTATGGATATGGCGAAGCAGGCACTCGTCAAGGAAGACCGAACAAACTTCGTCAATATGTACCAAGACATTCTGGTAAAAATTTCATTGAGTTTTCTATCACGTGTATTGATGTACATCTTTAGCACGATGTTGAGCAACAGTCGGATGACCTGAAGATTACTGAACAACTCAAGGCCAAGATCCATAGAGCAGCTATTGTTCGCTCAATTCGCAATGCATGCAACAATGCCCGCAACAATGCACGGAGATTTGTAAGGCTATTCCTGCTGTATTCGTTTGCTATTTAGTCACGCACGGCTTGCCAGATCCTCATATCAGTGCAGGATGGCCCCTTATGCCTGACTCTTGAAGATTTTGCAGTCTCATGGCTCAATCGCTTCAGCCCTGCTGCAGCCACGATACCGCTGTCAGTCACACTGCTGGCACAAGTAGTACAAATAGTAAGTTTCCCAGTGGCTAAGTTTTCAACTGCGGTACATTTTTTTTTTCATTTACAGCGTGACTTTGCCATGCACAATCTCGAGCTGCTTGACTTGGACGGGAACGATGACGACGACGAGAATGATGAAAATGGGACACCAGCTCCTGCATCGCGCCGCAGCAAAAAGAAGGCCAAGGTTGACACAGCCGAACCGAAATTTTGGAAGCGGTTTGAGACCCACCTTCGTACTCAAAGAGCTCATTATGCGCAAGACAAGGACGGTTATCAGCGGTAAGCTTTCTTCATAGCCTTCCAAGTCAATTGTCTTACTAGCTTCTTTCTTAGTTATATTGCAGGATTAATCGCCAAGGATCATGCACAATTTAGCAAGCATAACACCACTGTTTCGCAAGGCGACAACGCCCCAGGATCTTCGACCAACCCCCGTGCACCAACGACCGCCGACCACGACCTTAACAGCATGCTGGCAACAATGTTTGATTTTCCAGGGTGCCGCTGATACTATTTCCCTCTCTTCCTCATTCATAATCATCATTCGCATACAATCATTGGACTCCCATCATTTCGCAACACATTGGACTCGGACTGATCAGCATCATTCTCACTCGTCATTCTCACTCATCATTCTCACTCTAGTACTACTCCTTTTATTTAATGGTTTTCTGTCTATATTTCCCTAGTAGCTTGTATCTTACCAGAGAATGACAGCTAATGTTTTGTTTCGTGAAATTGTTGCCTGTCAGAACACTGCAAAACTTTGTTCCTGCCCATGAAAAATCTATTATATCCCTCCGCGGTTTAGCTATGCTTGACACTAATGGTTGATCACACGTTTCCTTTTTGTAGTCCATCCACGTCTCACCGTAGGATTTCCGTGGGTCGACTCATTTGCCACCCGATAGCATCACCATTAGTCAGACCACGGTCAAATTTCTGGCAGTGTAGTGTTTGCGAGCAGACCCGACGAACCTAGGGTTGATCACTCTGACCCTGCAGGCCTGACGGACGG
>QLOO01002425.1:0-35614 GCA_003313855.1 Suillus sp. MG131 | reverse complement strand
TTCAAAAGGGACGCTCAGCTGTTACGATTCACCTCCAAAACGCGTGCAGATTCATGCTGAGGCAAACTCCAATACTGCAAGTCCACCAAAGAAACCAAGGAGGAAGTCGAGTGCTGCTTCCACAATACCGTTTCTCACAGTTCCGAGGGAGCGGAGAAGATCTGCTCCCCTGCTGCGAAGTGGAGCCACCTCGAAGACTACGCTTATCCCACCTGCAAGTGCAGACTGGACACTATCGCTGCCTTTCTGCATCGATATACCAGGGAGTGGTATATGTGTGCCAACGCCTCCTTCCGAGGACGGCGCCCTTCATGAAGCTGATGAAGCTCTACAAATAGCACAAGGGGATGACTGGACCCTTTCCCTCGGTGTAGATCGTCAGAATCTCACAATGGCTGGGAAAGGTGTGGCGAGCCAAAGTCTACTCGCCAAGGAAAGTGCAGAACAACAATTTTCTGCGACTGCCCAGCTCCCTACGCCGAGTACCACACCTGAGCCCGAGGATGATATTTCAACATCATCCCTACCCGCCCTTTTCACGCCCTCCCCCCGGCCAGATTCCCCAGCGAGCCTCGGTCCTCACGGCGGTGGCCTTGATCTTGATGGAGGGTGTGGGAAACGAGGTTCTGGTTGGGATGCTTGCGGGTGGTTTGAGTTCAGCAGCATAGACGAACCCCAAACTGAGAGCACAAGACCTGTCTCTATGCTTCACTCGGAAGCTTCTTGGATCCGCCAGAGTTGTGACAGTGATGCTCCCCGGAGGCGTATTGGTTTTATCAAAAGGAGCTACGGAGAGCGGATACGTTCTCCAAGCGAAGATAGCACCACGACAACTTGTACTGTGGACACCCTTTTTTACAGTGCTCGCACCAGTATACTTGTCGTATGATGGTTTTATGGGACGTTCCAATTGATGTCTCATTGACTTTCTCGCGTGGAACCTTCCCAAAAGTATGTCTCCACCACTAATTTCTCCGTCGAGTCTCCGAACCACGAACGCCCTGGTAGGATCCCGGCCTTAAGGTCCCAATTACATCTAGCCCCCCAGATATTTGTATCCCATATATATGCATGTCTTTGCCTTGGTGATATATCTCAGGATACTGTTGTATCTACTGTACAATACTTGCGAACGCTGTGCTGTCAAATGATTCCAAGGTGCTTAACCTATCTTATATCTCTTAGATACTTATTTAAAGACATAGTATGTCCCCTAAATATGGAATCGCAGGGCGTTGTTTTTAACTTAGTTTCCGCAGTCGTCTGATGAATTTGCACAAGTAATGTCCTCGTGGAAAGTCCGAGTTCGACGAGGTGGATCAAAGCGATATTGCAAATATCATAGTGTGATTGATAACGTTCTGGTGGGTGGAGAACACAGCTCTGGGAAGTTATGGGTCAATTTTTAGCGCAGCAAACAACGGCAGACTAAATCGCAGGCGTAACACCCCGAAATCCTCAAGTTGCGGGGGCTGAGCCTTGATACAACGGCACGACCAGTACTGACGTCCTTCGGGCCTCGATTTCGTCTGGCCAATAATATCCTTGTTATTCGAAAGGGGATTAGCTCCACCACGCTGAACCGGGCTTAGCTACTTGAATCTTGATAGGATCCTTACCTCAATGCGCTGTGATTGCAGGAAAGCTGAGGTTCAAGCGTCTTGGGGATTTCACAAGTTGTGATCGCCACTGCACGTTTTACAAGGAGCACCAAACGATGCCTAATATTCTGACATCACGGTGGGGTGGCTCGTATTTTGCGAGCGAAAATAATCGATTGAAGAAGCAGACAAGCGGATGGTGGGCAGGTGAACTTACCTGATCGAACATTCCGTCGTGGCGTCATTCGGATAGGATTAACGCATTTCAATGAAATAAGCTCGTTCTACCAGCGGTATGCATGGATATCATGCTTAAGCTTTAGATCGTCTGTTCGCTGTGATCATATTAGCACCCACATTCGATCCATCAATCCAGCGCGAATGAGACGCCGCATTCGAATTCTATGATAAGAATATAACGCACATGTGTCCAATGAACTTGACGAGTCGCTGTGATTAACGCCTCCAGGTGAGCTTGTGGTAAATATCTGAACGGGGCAAGTATCGGTTCCCATAACCACTGGATTGTACCACGTCAAGGGGAAGCCTTCGTTGTCATAAAGTGCTCATACGGATCCAGGGGAGCGCCAAGCACTGGTACCCTGTCTACTATGTTATTGGTGGTTTGACATTAATGTATGTGTACTGTACCTCCGAGTCGGTGTACGGAGGCAACTGTAACGCGTCACGCGGCCACTAGTACTGGTAGTAGGTGTACGTACGTTGTACAAATATATATAAAGTTTCACTAGCCTTTCGCCGCCGCCGCTCTGAGGTGTTTATGTAGCATCCGTATAAGTATTCTCCATCTCCTGCTGCAACTAGTCCACATCCGTCACCTTGCTGCAGCATCGCGGACATAATCTGCTAGTGCAGCTGCAACATCTGCCCCACTGATGTTAAGTCAAAATTCCACCTGCGAAAGTTTGTACACTGGTCTCAGAGCTACGCTACTCCAAGGACCAATTTCGTCTATTTCATTCGGGTCAGATAAACGTTAACTGCGGGCCCAGGGGTATGCAACGAACAGCTATGACTGATCAGTGATGCCGTGGCAAGGTTGATATTGATTGTCAGGTCATTGCTCAGCACTCATCCTTAAAAGCTCTAGAGGGTGGTTAAGGAGGATCGGTCAAGAACTATCGAATCTAGGGTACCTTGCGGCGATCAATTTACTGATCCGAGTCAAGGGAATTTGTAAATCAATCACGCATCGACATATCAGAACTTGAACACAGCAAGAGTTCAATTGCATTTGCAATAGAATGACGAGATTGATGCAGGTAGCAGTGCGTCAAAGATGCTTACCGTGACCGCAATACGGAACCACCTGACCCTTCGCACATGGCTGCTGCCTGCAATCGAGTTGGCCCGCCGTATGGTCCGCATCTGACGACCGCATGCAGGAGTCGCCGATATGCTTCTAGGACAGACCGATGATGCTCCAATCCTGTTTTCATCAAATACTGATGGCATCAATGCTCAAATGTGCATTACAGTTTGGTGCCACTCGAACGAGTGGCCACTGCGCTACACTGGTTACTTGAGAAAGTAGCTGTGGGTTTTGCTACTGCGGAGATCCTAGACTGGCGAACCCAAAGCGTAATTCCGTCATCATGAGGCATGACAGTTCTGCGCTCAAGGGCAACACAGTAACCTAGCCATCGGCAACGTCCTCACAGAGCTCATCATTCAAAGATGAGACACTCAGAAATCGCAAGCGTCAAATTTTCTTGCAGTAGGGGAAGTCGCACTATGTCTTCGGCAATATCTACATCAAAGAATTTGCGAGTTTCCCCAGGGTGCTCTACATCAATTGCGGTGGCTGTTATCTGTAGCACACCCTCTCGTTCTGTGGTTTGCTGATTTCGCATATGACAGATGGGGAGTTCACAGCTAAGGCGGACACTGCCATGGTTGTACAAATGGCGCTCTATGGTCGAGGTTACCGGCAATGAATTCATCATATTCAGAATGAACCATTTGGTAGCCTAATCGAGCTTATCTGGGCCGTTGAGTTGTATATATCCAGACCGGAAGAAGAGAATTATGAAGGGACACCTTATACCCCAGCTGCCGTTATCTGTTGATAATTTCGGCGCGCAATGGTGATGCAAGGGCTATGTACTTATTCTTGTTCAGTCGACGCGCTCGCGCAAGGATATGGATGAAAGTTCGTCTGATGCATTTGCCAATGTTCGGCCATGTGGTCGTCATAACGTTGAACCGGAATGATTAAAGGGCGCAGTGCAGCTGCAGTAGACATAATGTCACAGCTTGGACGAATATTTGCTGTAGCGAAGTGTCGACTTTTGTTATCGACAGATCTAGCATTCCGCCAAGACCGAATCCATCTTCGAATGTTCTCTTTGTACACAGGTGCCGAAACACAGAACTTGGTTCCTCATGCGCTGTTGCAACGAAAGACATGCCATTGATGCCAACAGCTTCACACGTCGCTCTGGAGCCAGATAGTCGAGAAAATGGTAATATCCGAACAGCGAGGGCGTGAGTCGAGACTCAGGCCATGTATTTATACTCCAAGCTTCTCAACTACTCTCCTTGCGAGAGAATGATAGGCAAATACAGCATCTCGTAGGCGACTTGAAGGATGACCGTGAAAGGGACTCAATGACTACACGCTAGTATGAAAATGACTCACGAAGCATGTGCTCAAGATGAACTTTGAAATATCCCAATAAAAGACAAGAAATGGAAAGCGCAGTATTTGTGTAGCAAAGCCACTAGTGCCATTTCAATCAATCTCCACGCTCCTGCCATGTCAGGCACAAAGTCATAAAACGGCGAGGTGAGATCATGCACTAACTATTCAGGGCGACGGCAGTGACTGCATCAAAAACCTGCATGGATAATCAACAAATGCACCTGAACAACCCCTTGTCTACTCTTGAGGCCGGGGGGTGTAAATTGCTACTACCTCTGCATCGATCTGCGGTATGTTGTACTTGAGAGACTTGAACAATCATGATGTCGGAGAGGTGACCTGAGAATGGCATACCAGCTTGTCATAAAGAACTTACGGCGATGGATGCAGTTCTCCCGGACATGGTCAGCGATGGGTTATTCGGGGAAACTTGAAGTGGTGTGCCGTATTATCAACTGCCATTGGCCGAAATTCCAGGGGACACATTGTAAGTCGAGTAAGTCCATAGCCCAGCCAGAAACATTACTGTGTTCTGACTAGTCAGTCACCACTGAGTAGGCTGACACCAGAGAAGATCCGTGTAGCTGGTTAGTAGGCTCGTCAAAGGCTCGTGACCAGCCTTAAGTCAAGTGGCGCTGGCTAATCTCGGAGTGATTGGCAGGAAGGAATTTGAATTTCGGCAGGTCCCGGTGGTACTCGATCATATAGTAGTACAAACTGCGTTTACCGTCGTGTAGACCTTGACCTCCACACATCGAGGTTTCTAATATTTAGGATAGGTCGAAATGTCGTGATTTTCGCCCTTAACTTAAAGTTTAAGCCACCTATGGCATTTAAGCGTGGTTTAAATGTTATCCTAAATATTGCAAACCCCGATGTGCCAACCATGAGATTTATCATTAATTTTGTCCCACCTTTGTCGCGTGCCGCCCTAGAAGCTATCTACAGTCTACCAGTGGACCTTACGAGCACCTTTCCAACGTTTTCGCACAGCTCGACGTAAAGAACACAACATCCTGCATTATTTCAGTTCAAGTGCATGATATCATCACTAATTTTGTTTGCTCGCTTGTCAGCATCTAACACGCTGAGACACTGCACAAGGGCCTTGCTTCGAAGAAAACCTTCTCTTCAAGGTACCACGGAGGCATTGTTCGAGATAGAGTATAACATGGGGTCCATGACCGTCATCCGAAGCTCACGAAGGATGGCCAGGATTTTCAAAATTTTTCTCTGGTCAAGGCTCGAAGGATCGACAATTCAAATCATGTCAAGCACTGAACATCTCAAAGATGTGGTAAGACTGGTTACGAGTCTAGTACTATCGCCTTTCCTGGGTGAAACAATATCGTGAACATGACGGTGCGGTTAAGCCCTCCTATTATTCCCTCGCGAGCGGGAGACTCATGGTGTGGGTGGCTAACACTTCCGACAACCGCCCTCAGGCGTCAAGCTTCAAGGTTGACCGTCGCCTAATGTCGCTCTAGAACTGCTCAAAAGATGAGTAAGAAATTGATCCTGGTATGGTTTGTACAGAGGCACAACCCAGCAAGTCCCAACACTGGCGGAGCGAAGCGACATCACATCCAATTGCAAGCTACTATAGAGTGCTATGGTTGAATGGTCGAAAATGGCCAAGTTCATGTGATTGTTGGTTGGAATCTGGCATGATACTAGACCGGCATAGTATGATGTGATACGGCGAGGTAATTCTTGGCCGGGCGCAACGATGGAGCCTCATCTCCCTTAACGCCACGATCATTCAGATCTCAGTTTCAGTCCCTTCGGTACCTAAGGTTAGGTAACAACGATGCAAGTATAGCCTAATACTTATTCTTGTCCAGTTGTGACTCAGTCGCATAACGATGGATGATGTGGAGGAAACTTTGCCTGGTAGGGTGCTTCATCATATCTGGACGAGGTTCAAACAGAATAAGGGTGAACCTAGATCTTCGAGCGTCCTCTTCGGACGCCCAGACTGTAAGCTCAAATACTGCGGAATAGAATCAAATGGAAGCGGAGCACTATTTATTTGGGTTCATCAGGAGAACGCTCCTAAGCCAATTAGAACTAACTCTCGAAAATATCGCGCTGTTATATGAATACCAACTTGAAGTTTATTACTGACGAAACTGGACAAGACTCATCTAAAGTAAGCGCTACAAGCGCTCGGGACTCGTGGCGTGCCGCAGCATTCCGGTGTGTGCGTGGAGCGTGCTGCGACATCAAGTCTTACTAGTTCCTTCAGTAGTTATTTCTCGCATCATATATTGGATCCTTAATTGACACTTACTGAACGCGTTGGGGCGCAACTTGGGGCCATCACGTGACGATACTTACTACTAGATTTGAAAGTCCAAAATCAGAAACCGTTGAGTCTTTGAGGCGGAAATTACATAACGTACACAACCGCAGGGGCGCAATCATTTTCCTAGATGGCGAGTGAATCTCTAATGGGGTTAGTGGATCGTGACGTCAGTGGAGTCCTTTATGTAAGTTTAGAACAGACCAACAATCTCTTACATGATACTTTTTCTAGTTCCTTCGTGTCTGGCCCACGGGCCAATTCAACGTTACCGATGAAGGGAGGAGGAATGGTCAAGCATATCATGCGGTGATCTGAATGATTTACTACCAAGGGAATTCTTCTGCGCTGCCGACCGTCTTTGGTACGGGGATCAGAACACACTGTCAGCAGGTTTAATTATGCTACAGAGCGCTTGGAAGCACTTGGAAGCACTCTGTAGCACTCCGTAATGAATTACGTTTCCCTGATGCAGAATGGAGCATGCGTTGTGCCAATGCACTTTCTGATGATGGTAGCGGGCGCTGTACCAAGAGCAGATCGATTGTTTCCATGGGGCTCCATGCCTTGCTTGACAGAATGACAATACTCCCTGCCGGTCCACTGCACCTAGTTGTCGATATGTTCAATTTGGAAAAGTTGTGATACCCAGATCCTTTTTCATCCAACTGACGGCATGTATGCCTGAAGGTGTATTGGTTTGTTGGCCAGTAGCAGTTACTCCAGAAAGTGCTTGTGGTCTCCGGGGATCTCCTGGACCGGCAGAGGCGCAAACCGTGCTCGCGATTTGGCAATGCCTCTCACCATTCAGAGATAATCTTGCGGGTTTACCCTCTCCCTTTCGTCCACACATGGTGTAGTCTTCCGATATTGATCTGCTTGGGAATTCGGTTCACCTGGCACCCGAACGTCTCTGAAATTGTACCAATACTAGTATTTGAATATTAATCAGTCATTGACGCTTTGTTATAGATACCCCCAGCCAAAATGAATTGCAAAGGCAACAGCAAACAGCAAACAGGCTTAGCTCGAATCGTTTTGCGAAGTCGGGCTAGCCTCATGCGTGAAATTCTTCGGTCTGGCCATACGTAATGTGCTGGTTCCGAAATAGCGTTGACGCGGACTTGGGGGTCTAGCATTTTTTGTCTACAAAAACCGGGAGGTGGACCTTTGAAAGATGGCACCTTAGAAACTATTTCTCCATTCCCTCCGTGCTCGACATGTTCTCCACATGGCAGACTTGGGTAGTCATCTTTGGTCTCATAGGTGTTGCTCTCTATTCCTATCGTTCTCGCAAATATAAATATCGTCAAGTGCCCCTTCCTCCTGGTCCGTCGGTGCCTCCTCTTGTGGAGTAGTATGTCGTGGCCATACGATCATCATCATATACTGATACCATACCAACAGTCCGCCCAGGAAGATTGCTCAGTGGATAGAAGAATATGGACCAGTCATATGTCTCAATGATGGCAAACGTGCAGTAGTCATCATCGGACGTCACCAGGTATGACCGCATTTTGTACGATATTACAATTGGAGTATTCACATCTGATAGGAAGCGCTCGACATCATGGAGAAGCAGGGCGCATTCATTGCAGACCGGCCTCGTTCAGTCGCCGGCGGCGACATTCTCGGAAAAGGAATGCGATTCGTCCAACTCCGCATGGGAGAAAGGTTCCGCAAATTTCGCAAGTAGGCGACACGTCAATTGAATTAAAACCTGACCGTCTCACCACCACATCAGAACTTCGCATTCGCACCTCCATGTGAAGACTGCTCAGACTTACGAACCAATACAGGTCTTGCATGCACGCGAGATCATTCGGGATATACTGCTCGAGCCCAAAATGCACCAGCAGCATATCAAGCGGTTCGTCTTTTATTCTTACATTTCAGCTGGTGACTGACGTCTGCGCATAGCTACGTAGCATCTGTCATCATGCATGTCGTCTATGGGAAAGAAACCCCTACGACACTTGATGACCCGTATCTGGTCCGGCTGCAAAAGATGGTCCCAAGGATTCAGGGCGCAATGGCACCAGGCGCGTACCTCTGCGACAAGTACCCCATCCTCCAATACGTCCCTGGTTATGGGCGAGAATTGAAGCAATGGGGAGAGGAAGAATACGGGATAGTTTACGGCCAGTTCAAGTTGGTTAAAGACCAAGTGGTACGGACTCTTCTTCTGTTATTATTTCAATTTTGTCATGACCTGCAACAGGACGCCAACGTTGCCCCTCAATCAGTTACAAAGGATCTCCTCGTACACGCAGACGAAAACAAAATGTCTGACCCAGAGATCGCATACCTTACCGGGTCTCTTGTCGGGGCGGGCTCAGATACGGTAAGCAAAATAAATATATACACATCAGCTCGGCCTAATTTGCGGAATCTCAGACTGCTGTCGGGACTTCAACGGTGTTGATGGCTGCTGCACGTTTCCCACAGGCACTGGCTCGCGTACACGAGGAGCTGGATGCTGTGGTTGGCAAAGAGACCCGTACGCAGGTCAAGCTCATTGTAGTTCAAAACCGACTGACCTTGTGCCGCAGCTCCTACTTTCGAAGACTGGCCGCGGCTTGTTCAGGTTCAAGCTTTCATTCTGGAAGCTCTTCGCTGGAGGCCTATCAACCCAACAGGTAAGTCAAGGAGGCATATTTAAGATCATTTGATTGATCTGCGTTCCAGGATTCCCGCATCGCGCATCGAAAGATGTCATTTGGGTACGTCGCACAAGGTCGCAGATCAAATTCGAGTTCATCATCATTGCAGAACGGCATGTGCATCCCTGCTGGCGCCATCGTCCGTGGAAGTAACTGGTTGGTGCACCCCAGCATTTATTTTTACAACCTCTTACTTCGTTGTTCAGGTGTATCGGGCGCGACCCCAATGTCTTCCACGATCCCGAAACATTCAATCCTCAACGATGGATTGGTCCAGACGGAGAAGTCAGAGAGGACATGAAGATATTCACTTTCGGGTTTGGAAGACGGTAGCTACCCAGTTTTTTTTTCGCTGGGTCCCGCTGAAGATATTTTAGTGCATGCCCAGGGGTGCATATCGCTAGACGGTGAGCCGATAACGTAGCTTCATTATCCTTTATCTCATTCCATGCGCCGCAATTCAGATCAGTGTATATCGCCGTCGCATTTATGTTCTGGTCCTTCACGGTGGTAGAAGACCCTAATAATCCCATCGACGACACTGCTTTTACCCCCGGCGTGGTGTCCCATCAGATGCCTTTCAACCTGGTGTTCAAGCCCCGCGTAGACGAAGCATTGTTGAGACATCTGTTCTGTTAGATGGCAGAGCACGCTTTCACTTTCCTTGGCTGTCGGTAGAGCGATCTTGGTGTCTTTATGTAATTTTAGGTTCATCATACATAGTGTCTCTTTTTAGCCGTGTGCTGTCATATTTCCTGTTATGCGTGATACGCGCAGTTATCTAATAATAACATTACAGTTACATTACAGTGCGGTTGGTGGCGTCGAACAGCCTTGTGTGTTATTGCAAATTGAGGAGCCCGTTCATCATTCCCTCGAGTACAGGAGACTGCGGGGTTGCTGTGATAAATAATGCCAAATTGGTTGTATCTCGTGTATTTTCTTCCGAGATAGCTACAGAAAGTCAGCAACTGAGTGAACACTCGAGCTCGCCGTCCCCAACAGTGAGCTCAGGGCTGTTGAGCAGCGGACTTTAAATTCAAATGCGCAATTACAAATATGCCACAGCACTCAATGGATGCAATATTGGTTTACCTTCAAACGGAAACCATCCAAGAAGCGGATCCCGTTTTGCACACAGTTACAAACCACTTGGTGCCAACACCATCTCGCTCTGGAGGTGCCTCAGTCGAATCAACAAGGTGGGCGCACAAAACTCGCTGGGCGTTCGACATGCCGATCGTCAAAGAACCGCTCGTGCATGGGCGGAACAATTAGTATACTACATAGCGACAACTGCGGGCCAAGCTCTAAGAGGACCCGACTGGCTCCGACGTTGGGTATGCTCATCAGAATGGTGAGAACCTGGCTGTGATACGAATTCCAGGCGATATGATGCATTTCGAGCTGAGTTGACATTCCCGAGACCACTGTTTTCAAGATATCGGAATTTAAAGCAACTCGATTTCAGTACACTAGGTAGTGCCTCGCGTTCAAACTTCAAATCAATGTCACGATTTTCAGAGTTCATTCTCACCGACAAAGCATCAAGCAGTTACAGACTGGGAAATGTAGATACAAGTCTACACATTGCGTGCACATATTAAGGAGGAATACAGCCCAAAATTCTGAAATATGGATTTATCTTCTTGGCAACAGGCTACGTAACCATCGCTGGATGAAAGTTGTCAGATCAACATGTTGCATCAGTGAGCTGGGAATGCGCACTAAATTGATCATATGCCAATATGCATGAATACTATGCGCTGGTCCAAGGGTATGTCCTTGTCGCGAGCCAATGAGTGGACCGCTTGGTGCAGCGCTCGAGCAGCTCGCTTCGGGTTCATTGTGCCATCTCCGCACATATTTTGGTAGAATGCCTCGACTAAGCGCTGGACAGTCCAATCGTTGACCTTCCATAATGCCCCAACGACACTCCTCACCCAAGCAAATTGCAGGCCAGCCGCCAAGTGTATCACTTCGTCGGGCGTTGTAGGGACACCGACTGCAGTTTCACAAGCAGAGAGAAACGCAAACTGATGCTGAGACAGATCCATTTGGGTGATATCGAGGAGTGAAAGCGGTAGATCGCGCATGAGAAAGGCTGAATTGAAGGGGTCCTCATAGTTCTGTGTCCCGTGACACGCAAAATGGAGCCAAGTATTATCTTGCAGCGCGCGCAGTACCCTCGATCTCGTTGAGTCAACGCTGGTTATCTCGGTCAAGGAAACGGTTGGGGGAGGGGGCAAAAGCCTCTGCACCAATTCCAGCTCAGGCTCCACAAAATCCAAAATGGAAGAATAGCCGGCAGGGCAATTCTGGCCAATGACAGCAAAGGGCACTGATGGGCACCTGTCACGACTTCTGCGAGCCCTCATCAGCGCGGTAAGAGATGGCGTGTATGAAGATATATATTGCCGTGAAAGGGACTCCATTTGTCCTGTATTCGCCAGCAGCATGCAACGGCAAGAAATTGAAGACGAACGTCGGGCACCACCATATGTGGGAACCTCATGGTGCAAATCCACCCAGCTTCTTGACCACCGGGTGGATGACGATGTCCCACAACTTCCTCAAAACTTTTGTCAGCGTTGGTTGGTTCCTCTATGCGTTTCAGTGCTGAGTGACCAAAATTAGAAACAAGAGAGTGATTGCATTGGGGGAAGATAGGGATAAAACAGCAAGGTATACGAGGGTTGTTTGGGTGAAAACCCGCAGGGTTTTCCAGCCAGAAGCGCTGGCCCATACCTGGGTGCAAAAGGTGAGCTGTGAGGGGCGGGTGGGCCCGAACAGGTCTGAAAACCGAGTGCACTTGATTCAGTGTACGAGTGTGGCGCGTCGGACGAAGCTGTTTGATAGCAGAAGTTAGTGTTGGATGTTTGGTTCTTGGAGCTTCGTCCGAAGACCTGAGAGGGTGTGGTGCGGCGGGTGAGCAAAGGTAGAGAGCTAGGGCTGTCTCCGTCTACGAGAATAGGTGAAGGATGTGGACGAGAACAAAGAGAGTTACCGTCACACCGCTTATTCACACGTAGACTAACTTCTACCCTTTAAGGCTGGCCTCTTTTTTAGTTGCCTCTCGGAGTACGAGTGTCAATTTGTAGAGGTTCTCAGAATTGATAGGCAGCTGAATACTAGTCGGGGGTTGCTGGTAAGGGATGATAATAGCATCGCAAGACGACCTGCTTGCAATGAGCACGATGACAGGCCCATCACGAGCTGCCTCTTGGAGATCGGAGAACAAAGGAGGGAGTAAGAAACGAGAGAAGCCCTCAATCGTCCGGATCTCTTCTACAACTCCATTCCAATCCTCCACTACACGTCTGTACCGAGTTGCTGCTACTTCAACATCGACACTTTGGGTGGCGTCTGCATGGCTCGCAGGTTGTTTATCAAGGAGGGAGCTGAGGTCTCTGAATCTCTTCATCAGGGTCACTACTTGATCGCCACGAGTCTGGAGGCTGTCGAGAGGCGTGCGAAGCCGTGTCATCTGGGTCCAGATGATAGTCCTGCCTTGTTCCAACAACTCAACAGCACGACGCACATCACCACTACGAAGAGCACATGATACAGCGTTCACAGCAAGTGTAGGTGGCAATTTTCATGGCACTATGACGAGATGATACTGAACCTGTCGCAGACATGTAAGCATCCAGAAGTTGCATGGAAGTCCCATATGCCTCCAGTACAGTATCATGTCTGTGCTGATCAGCATGGAAAACCCAGTGTAGACTTGCTCGCAGGCGAAATAACAAGCCTCCAGGGACAATGTTTGCTGCTGCCTTGAAATGATGTATGGCGGCGTTCAGACTGTCAGTATCTTCGCCCGAGCCAGCGCCGTCAATTCCTGACCGATGGAACGACAGATAGACAGTAGCTAACGACCTATGGATCTGTAATTGACGAGGATCATGTTGCGTCAAGAGAGTCAAGGCACCATGGAGGTGCTCTCGAGACTCATTGAGGTGTTCTCCACTGCCTTGGCAGTCAAAGCGGGCAGAGAGTCCATTCGCAAGATTATTCAATGACGAGGACCGAACTGTGTGACCGACTGGGAGTAAAGCCAGCGCTTCCCTCTGAAGTGCAACAGCCTGATCCAAGTCTTCGGGATTGCCTCAGTGGTCAAAGCGGATGGAGAGTCGAACCACAAGATTATTCAATGACGAGAGCCGATCTGTGCGACCGACTGGGAGCAAAGCCAGCGCCTCCCTATGAAGTGCAATAGCCTGATCCAAGTCTTCGGCGTTGCCTCGGTGGTCAAAGCGGATGGAGAGTTGAACCGCAAGATTATTCAATGACTTGGACCGATCTGTGTGACCGACTAGGCGCAAAGCCAGTGCCTCCCTGTGAAGTGCAATAGCCTGATTCAAGTCTTCGGTGTTGCCTCGGTGGTCAAAGCGGGTAAGGAGTTGAACTGCAAGATTATTCAATGACTTGGACCGATCTGTGTGACCGACTGGGCGCAAAGCCAGTGCCTCCCTGTGAAGTGCAATAGCTTGATCCAAGTCTTCGTCACTGCCTCGATGCTCGAAGCGAGTGATCAGCGTTAAACTCAGACTACCAAGCAATTGTCCTCGGCAAGCATGCATAGCATTGTAGTATCCCAGTGCATCATAATGAAGGGATATCACTTCATCTAAGGCATACGGATCATCTATGCGTAAACACCGCTGTGCTCGCTCAACGAGTTGATTCAGGGATAACGGAAGCATGGATGCAGGGGGCCACCCCCGTCTAATATCATCATTTGCATCGAAGCTTGCAGCCAGGTGCAGAGCGAATGTTTCGATTGTAAGCAAGGCTGCTCTAAGAATGTGGCTGTCGGCGTGGCAAACATCGACGACTTCGCTCAGTAATTCTTCAGCCGTGTCGGCATCCGTTTGAAATTTCCGTTTCGTGAAGTGAGAAAGCAGAGCAATGGCAAGATGAAGTTGGGTGACGGTTCGGTCCGGGCAATCAGTGGGACGCAAATCAAGGGCGTCTTGAAAAAGAGAAATAGGGATATCGAGGTCAAGGTATGTCCCGTCAGCCTGGCAACTAACAAACTTTGCAGTGGCTAGATTGAACACTGTTGCAGGGCGGCAGGGATGGTCCATGGAGCAGAGATCCAAGGCGCGTTCAAAGTGCTTTATGGATTGGTCAGGATCACCACTATTCTGCGTCCTTCGATATTGTGCGAGAAGACGGTGTCCGGCATCCGTCTTCAGTACCAACGCATCCACATCGCAGGATGTAAGCTATAGTTGAAAGCTCTCAGCATCAGAATGCCAGACTGCACTGATCACTCACGACAGTAAGGGAGCAAAGAACCGCGATGTCGTTTTCATCGAAAGTCGCTGCTCCAGTGTCATGAGCAGTGAAGTACATGGAGATACGACCTCCCCTTGCTTGGGCTGAAAGACTATGGCTGTGATACCTGTTAACATCCATTACATGTTACTTGCAAAAGACACTGATGACGTGAGTTTTCGCTGAGATCCAGTAATTCTCGGACGGAGACCTCGAATGTGCGGAGGAGTTCCCCGTGGCACAGCATGGGACCCAATTCAAAAGAGGCATAAACGCTGACCCGAACTTTAGAACATGGCTTGCATGACCCAAAGTATTTCTCAATACCTGCAGGAAAGATGGGGTCAACGACAACTTACAAAGGAATGCGCTCGTTCCATTCGACGACAGCCTAATCTACGTGTACGGGTGTGTTGCCCGTCTGGAATTCAGCACCGTCAGCCTGTACTGTTACATGGAAGCCAGCGGGGATCCGTCGGAGGCCGAGAGTGAGATCTGTTGCGTGAATGGCTTGGGAGAAATCGTCGATACATGTTGAACAAAGGTTGATATCACATACCAGTAATGACGACTTGTTGCACTGCAGTGCCAGTGATTCGTATCTCTCTTGGGTCCTGGGGTTGTTCTGAGTGGCTTGCCCTCTCTTCCGATGCTTGGAGGGAATTTTCGAGTGGGTCTAGCACGGAGTCTATCGCAAAACGAAACAGTAGATTAGCGACGAAATAAAGTGTCGCCAGAATGATTTCGGGGAAATATCAGTACGTGTTGAATGAGGATAGAAGACACATACTATCAACGACTTGTAACGTTGCACTGATCACGACGTTTGTCTGTCCTGGGTCCTGGGGGTGCTCGAAGCTCGACATATCACTAGGGATAGCCAATTCAAACTAAAAATTGAGAATAAGATGTGTGCTGGAGATGACGAAAACAGCGCAGTACCTGTGAAGTCCAGATGGACTAAAAAGAGGAAACTACAGCATGCACGTGGCATCTACGCCGCCGCCGACGATGTGTAGCGCCGATTGTCAACTGGACAGAAGCGACCGGCGGGATACTGAGCCACCCACAAAAGTGGCCGCCTAGTGCAGCCTCATTTACTGTGGGCTCATGAGATTTGAACTTGTATAGCTGAGGACGACTTGAAGTGCCAAGTAAAGTTCGTCGAGCCAGGTCAGATTCGGGGCACATGTGTTGAAGCACGAGAACTTACGTAGAATGAGGCGACTCCTCTACTGCTCGACTACACTCTCGTTTCGTCGCACCTGCCCTCCGCTCCCTTGTAGAAGCCATCGTCTCATCACGATTCTGAAAAGCAAACTTCACTTCCAACTGATGTTTTGTACTCAACGCATCATTTTCAACCCTGACAAGAATTCTGCAAATTATGCATGAGCTGCCGAGGCTCACCAGGCCCACCAGGGCTCGTCATGGACGTTCTTCACAGGTTCGAAACGGTGTTTCGGGTCTGTGAGGAATGTCATAGTACTGCTAGCCACGGACACCCGGGCCGGCTATGGAATTCCCTTTGTAATAAAAGTCGCATACTTTCTGTAGCTTCAGTGAATAAACACCCCCTCACTCATTCTCTCATAGTCCGAGTTATTCCCCGTCGAACTCAGTAGCAGCACTACAGGTCACAAAAAAACCCTGCGGGTTTTTGAACCCAAATAGCTAATACACAATAGGATTTAAAGCTCCTATTTATTCAAATCAGATATCTTATTTCTTCATTGTCACCACGAACACTAGCAGCAATGCAGACTTCTCTTCCGCGCCGGTACATAATAAAACAAAATGTATATCACTGCCCCTTGTGCCACTGTCCAGTTCCGAAGTTTGCTGCAGTTACTACTGTGTTCACCACATCGCTGCAGCTGACCAGCACTGCATACCGCTTATGACGGATGAATGAATAGTGCTGATGTATCTCAACAACGTGACGCGGCAGATCCTCAAGCTTACACTGAAGCCCAAGCCTGAGTTTGGCTTGAATATGGTGCAGGAGATGTCACCTTCGACTTCACATCCCTTATTCAAGGTTCCTCAAGATAAACCTGGTGATAGAAGTGTGAGCAGATCATTCTCAGCGACTAGTCTTAACCAAAGCTTTTATCTCTGTGACTAATTTAACCAGCGAAGAAACGCTGGACAGAAGTCATTTTTTCGAGTGGCATTCCAACGAGACCTGAGTGAGGACAATTAGACTGCACTCAATCGCCTGCTGAGAATCATTCAAACCAAGTTTGACTAAAAACATCTGTGATCATACAAAGGGAGTTCCTGTGAGTTTCTAGGAAGCTAACATCATTTGAACTTGTTCAGCAGCTTCGACCCGCCTGCAGAGAAACCATATCAGCAGTGAATGACAGAATGTTGTTCAGGAGCAGACTCACTCTGCGCAAGGGTCTCCAGCTGTCTCCTCGCATCCCTCCCCGCGATACCCTCCAGCCTGTCTAGTGCGCGTCCCGCGAGATTGAATCCACCCCCTCCACCATTGCCTGTCCACGATGGTGCCGACTGGTTCGGGGCGTAATAACTCTGAGATTGCGGGTGCATGGGAGGACCTTGTGAGCACGACCAGAATTAGTAATGCGAGGGCAGCCGTGAACAGAATATACGCACGATTATGGTGCGCTATGGGAGGCGAGCTTGGGATTCCCCATTCAGGTGGAGGGTATGGTCGAGGAGAATGCGAACCACCACCTGGAGGTTGTGCGGGCGGAATTTGGTGTGGGAAGTAGTCTTGGGCAAGTGGATTTGGTGCGGAGTAGGCTGGGTAGGGATGTGGTGGCTTGTCCGTTGCCATGTGAGATTCTTGAGGCACACCAGAATTTGGAATTGTGTTCGGATAGAATTGTTCTACGCGGGGAAAAGAGGCGGCGTACGGATGCATATTGGCATCGTATCCTGGTCCGCCTATAGCGGAAGGCTTACCCTGGGGTGAGGTTGAAGGGTGCAAATCGAGCGGTGCAACAAGGGGATGATTGTACGGAGAATAGTGAAGCTGTTGTTGACCAGAATATTGGGACCATGATGGAGCAGGTGCTGGTGAAGCCGGCGGGCGCGGAGAAACTGATGGGACTGCGGGAGAGGTGCTAGGACGCCTCAGGCTCGCCTCCACGGAAGGCATTTGCATGACTGAAGAAGAAATCCCCGACACATGATATTCAACTTCTGACGGATGGTGTGATAATGTCTGTCGGGCGAGATCATCGGCCAAATATGCCACAGTCATAGTAGAAGGTGCAGGCGCAGGAAGGGGGGAAGAAACTCGAGAAGAGGGCCTGACAATGGAATGCGAGGAACTTGGTCGCTGATAGAGCTGATGGGGACGCATGACCACCTCCACCTTATCGGGGGGATATACCGGTTTTGTTGACATCGGAGCTGGTGGAGGGCGAGAACTCATGTTAACGCCGGGAGGTCGGGTGCTCGCTGATGACGAGCTCGCGGTCACTGATGGACTCCTGGCTGGAACAGGCGGCGGGGACACAAAAGAGGCTGAGGCACTAGATGAACGACCGAGAGTGGGCTTGGTGGCTTCAGGTGGGACTGGCCTGACGTTTAATGCACCGCTTGTTTGAGGATTCTGTGGGTGTTGCTCATCTTCCAGCTTATATGGGGGAGGAGGAGCCTCATCTACCGCTGCACCTCCCTCTTTTGCAGCCCAATCGTGATATGCTCGTTGAGCTTCCTTCCATTGCTCCGCCTCTTCCTCGTGAGCTGTCTTCTCTTCATACCTGGGGCGTGTTGCCCAATAATCCTGTAACTCCTTAACGGGAAATGTCTCATGTATCATACGATCACCGCGTAATGATTCAGCGGCGAAACCAGCTATGCGCATATACCAGTCTGATGGAAGCGAATGGCCATCTGCATCGAGTGCTAGGAAGTTAAACCGTGGGTGAACAGGAAGTTGCTTTGAAGAAGAGACAACAGGCATGAATGCTGTTCCTTCGTCATATTCGTCCCACATGGCCCCGTAGATGATGCGTACCCCTGCGCGTCGAGCAGCATATATTTGCGTCCAGAGAAAGCGGCCCTCGTTGCGCTTTATGTCATTGAGTCCCCATTGTCCGCCAGAGAGATTATAACCCTGTAGGACATGATAATCAGTAGGATAATGTTCATAGACAGGCATTACTAGACATACGCTGCCTCCAGGAAGTACCACGGGTATGTAATCTACTCTTCTTTTGCCTTCATCTCCTCTTTGCTTCAAAAAATCGAAGTCCTGTTTGACTTTCTCATTTCCCCAGCGTTCCGCATCCTCTTCGTTTCCGTAACGCCCAACAGTCCAGGGGCTCAATGCATCAAATTCTTCTGTCCAGATTCGCAAGAACTCAGGGTCTGGGTCGCTATCAGATGTCGATGTGCGCCAGTGTCCAGGCACACCTGCCATAAGATAAGCACCGCCTGGTGTGGAGGAACGAAAGAAATTGGTGATAGATCGGATGACTTCTGGAGAGTGGTTTCTGCCATTGAATCCAAAACCTGGGACAGATGAGCTAAACAACTAGAGCGATACGTATCTGCATGCATACCCCATAGAGCGATGACTGGACTGCCTTTCTCGCGGAGATAATTGGGGCTGTCTAGAATGCATTTATTACGCACGAGATGCATCCAGTCTTGCTCGAGCACCCGCTGGATCTTGTCTGGGTGAACACCCGAGACATCATACCTAGATGCACAATGAGTATCGATCAAACTGAGTTTGTCAAGTATGCGTACATGATGGCAAAGACCCTTCCCTCTGCTTCGGCAGCCTCTCTAACACGATCGCCCACTTCATCTCTGATTTTCCTCATTGCTGAACCCGCCTCTATGTCGCATTGACCTGCAAATCGTTGCAAGAACGCGCCGTCGACACCGTGCAACGCCATCCAGTGGAAATGGCGCCTCACCGTCTTCGAATGGCGCGAAGAGAAGAGAAACATTTGTTCTCCATCTCCGTTTTTGAGACCTGGGGCAGGGTAGAGCTCGGATGGGGAGTAATCAGATACATCTGGCCATAGATCTGTGTTGGGGTGTCCACCGTCTGGGATTGGCTTATCAAACCAATGCAGCCACCCATGGTGATGAGGATCCAAGGGCTCGCCATCTCCATTACAGGTGAACCTGTAAAGGCAATATTGAGTACGAGGTTCGATATATCATCCATCTGCGACTTGAGACCACTCCAGAGACGCTCAAAGGTGATTATGAAACCCGGACAACCCACGAGCTCGCATCCAAGAGAAACTCGAACGCACCATCCTTGATATCCAACTAGAAACTTGTCCTGTATTGTCTTTGGGTTTGCTCTGCGGTGAGGTTCAAGGCGATGAGTAATAATGGTATTGCACGTCAATCAGTGAGGGTTAAAAGTGAGCATACCTCTTGAGAACTCGTCCTTCTAATTCTTTCCCCGGCATGGTGTGAAACAAAGAAAGATGATGTTATGCAGTTACTCCTGAGCCTCTGGGCCAGAATCAGGAACATGTATAAATACTGTGCAGTTCCTTGTAGCCTAGTCCTAGCATTTAATTTATTTCGGATTTGTAAAATGTATTATTAAAATCATGTCATTCGACTGTCATCCGTTGCTGTTGGTATTTGGCAGCGCTTGAAACCTTCAGTTTCCATCCAGCTGTGCCAGCCAACTTGATATGCTCAGTGACTGAGAGGGTAGTAAGAGTTATTAATATTGTCTGGAGTCATAAGACCCATAACGTAATACCCAGCTAGTACTAATGTCGTCCTGATACCACTACAAATATCGTCTCGATGGATAGCTTTGCTAGCGCCAAACCCCATGGATAGCACCGCAGAAGACCTCGCCAGCTATCTCGTGCAGCAACTCAAACGGTACGTCTATTATTTCACTGCCACTTAATTTGATAGTCACTGGCAAGCTAGTAAAGCAGTTGGAGAGCGGCTCTTGGTTGCCATCGCAGGCGTCCCTGCATCAGGCAAATCAACCTTGGCTGAGCTGGTCGTCGCCAAAGTCAATGCGCTTTTGGTTGCTGATAGCGCCACGCATCCCACTTCCGCCATTTTGGTTGGCTTGGATGGGTGGCACTTGACGCGCGCACAGCTAGATGCCATGTCGGATCCTAAACTTGCACATGATCGTCGCGGTGCACATTGGACTTTCGACGGACCATCTTACGTCGAGTTCGCGAAACTATTACGCCAACCGGCAACTGCTGTGATAACTGCCCCTTCTTTTGATCATGCCTTGAAAGATCCTACCCCTCACGCTGTGTCGATATACCCTTCCCACCGCCTGGTTGTGATCGAGGGTTTATACTCCATGTTAAAGCACGATATATGGGAGCAGGGCGCACAGCTAATGGACGAACGGTGGTGGATACAGGTAGATTTGGAGGAAGCAAGACAGCGGTTGGTCAAGAGGCACGTCCTCACGGGCGTGGCTAAAGATATGGAAGAAGCAATATGGCGAGCCGGGCAGAATGATGAACCAAGTAAACGCCGTAATCTTCATAAAACGATATGAGGGATGCTAAAGCTTGGCCTCCTAGATGGGAAGTTCATTGCGGAAAACCTATATGAACCCACAAGGATCATCCAGAGCCTGGACGACCCCAAATATACCCTCTGACCTACAACAAAAATGTAAATCCCTCTTCTTCGACTGTCAATTCTATGCTTCTTGGGACTTGGTTCACTCGCCGATAACCCCACGAGTAAGGACAGATAAGTTATAATCGAGCTGTGGGTTCTGTATCACAGTGCTTTTGCAGAACGTTCATCGATGCACAGCTCCCCTTCACTCCAATTTCAGTCTTCTTGAATTTCCATGGTCGATCGATCCACCACGAGGAATGCCGATATCCCCGCTCGAATCCTGTGTTTCCGTGGCTGTAAGCGTTCACGATCATGGCAATATTCTTGGGCTGCGAAAGAATTATAGAGTCCAACTGGATGATTCGGTTGGTGGATTGGAATTCATTTTCCGTTCCTGAGTTACTGGGAACTTGCTATACCCAAGCTGATCCACACCATAATGAGCTCGAATTCATTAGCGGAGTTAGACTGGTGCTCATGTTTGCAAGTCATCTAGAGTTACGTACCACTGTTCACAGTGGGTAGAACTTCGAGCGCGACCCAGCGAGCCCGTAAATTCCCATTATGGTAAACCAGACGGACATATTGCGGCCCTTGTCAATGAACTTCAAAGCCGACAGTGAATGCGTTGTTTTTGTTATCTTTGGTCATGGATGCTGACGATTGAAGCGACATTCCACAGATAGCAATGAGAACGGTACTAATCGCATTTATCGTCAACGTCATAGAAAATGATCGCCCACGTACGGAAGCCTCAGATCAGCAACTACGAGTCATCCAGCTCGATCGGGTGAGTGCGTAGTAGGAGACTATACTGATGCCGCTGATCAAGGCTTGGTCAAATCCTCATTCAGGTGACGGCGAGTTCCACTTACGTGTGTCCGCGAGATACAGAGCGAGGAAGAATTATGACGCATTAGTCGCCATTTGAGACCTCCCAGTACCGCAATAATCGCATCTCTGGCTTGTCGCGCGAAAACATTGATCGCCTCGGGAAACATTTTTACAAACTGTGTCAAATGTGCGCCTGCTAGCCTAACATAGTCGATGGCATCGTCACGCTCCAATATCACCATAGAGGTGAGCAGCTGGACAGTCTTTATATCAAGAACAAAGTCTTACGGCGTGCTACACAATATCTTCAGTGATACGGAAAGGTGAAGATATCCTAAGACGAACGATTTGCTGATAACGTCACGTCTCCTGTAAATCATGCATACATTGTGGGGAAGCAAGAACTCGACGAAGTGCTATATGATCCTACATCGACACCAAGTTGGCGCAGAGGTGTGTGGGAGCTATAGAGGGAGGGGCTGCGATGTGCTGATGACCCTGCAACAGGCTTCTACGAAGCGCTGTAGCTAGAGTGTACGACCCCGATCTGGCGCGGTTTACAGCCCGAGAATTTCGATCGTGGCGTGGGTCATGACCGAAAATGTCTACTTGTTCTCCTCTCCTTGAGAAGGAATTTCTCTTCGTCTTGCCTAATCACCAGCGCAGTCGCCACAAAGCGTACCCGAGGAACCTTGAAAGGGGGCTTGGGAAGATGGGACCAGGCGAACATGTTCCCAAATCTATCACCGGATACCTGGGAGTTTGACGATGCGTACCAATGACTGAAGTTCACCGTTTGGCGTAATGTGCATGCAGCTTTGTGCTTGCTGTACTTAATTGGCCTGCCACCAACCCACCACACCGTGATCGAGGGCCTCTGGGAGAGAGCGAACCCCGATGGTAATATTCCCCTAGAAGCTGCCTGCCTTGGTAGCGGGAATGCCGCAAGCAGTGAATCAGCATTCCTCTAAATCACACGAAAACATTACGCGATCGGCCAGCCAGTTGGTGTTCCAAGATGTACAATTGGAGGAGATACAGGCGCCACATTCACCGGTTTAATTCTCTCCTCTGAATACAACTTAAAATGCAACGTTGAATGCATGACCGGTAAATACTATAGGCATCTGGGCTCATCTAAGGCGGCATACCGCCTCATGCTGAATGTGTCACAAGATCTCGAGATACTTAATATGATATTTCCTACTTCCGAGGTACTTGTATGATAATATTTTTGTAGCCTCGATGCTCGTAGTTCCTCACCCGTTAGGCAGTTTGAAGAAGGTTCAATATCTTAAACAAAAGCTAGCCAGCCAGTCCAATGAAACCGGCACTAAAACACACTACAAGCACTTGCCCAAGGCACCCATATGTGTAAATGCTCGTGGTGACTGCTGGATGTGTCACGGACCGCGGCCGTAGCCTCAGTGGGCGGAACCAACATCGCTATGAGAAACAGCCTGGTCAGGGAGCTACGTCATCACTGGCAAATTTGCTTGGGGAGACATTTCTCGGCTCGAACTGGCGAAGAGCAAAAACGGGATAGATTATCATCAGGATAATACTCGATACAGGCACAAATCTCATAACAAGCTAACGTTACAGTACGTACTCGGAACCATCGTAATTTAAATGCACGAAGACAACAGTTGATGACCAGCACTACAAAAACCCCTAACGGGCCCAAAAAAACAAGCAAATAATGATGAGGCCAGATTAGTTGAGCTGGCGGGTAGGTGATGTGTCAGGAATAAATGCTGGGGCGGAGCTAAAACCAAGGAAGTCCAAATAAGCCGGCAAGAATGACAAGAAAACTCTCGGCTCTATGATACAGCATGAGCGAGAAAGTCAAGAATCCAGGGAAAAAACACGGCAGATGCCAACATGATTAGACCATGACAAGTCTTCCCATAACGTACGTTCCTCCATTCACGAGGCCAACGTTCCCTACATCTTTGCCACCGAATCCTACGGCTGGGCCCGGAAGGGTACCTTTCCACCCACAAGGGTGATATGGCGTGAGGCCAACACTCTCGTCCCATGAATTGCGCTCCTCGACCCACTCGTTGGATACTTCATCTTTGACTGCCGTAACAGGTGGGAGGGGGACGGTCGTCGCTTTTGTAGACTCTACGGGGAAAAGGTTGAATGGAAGAAGGGATGTCGGTATCCATTGCGACGGGGACGGAGCACGACGTCGCCTTTTTGCGGACGTTTTGGGTTGTGCTGATGGTGACGTAGTCGATTCATCGCGAGCACGTTTGTTCGGTCGGGAATCCGAATCTGATGATGCGGTAGCACCTGAGGCAGCGGAAAGCTCTGCCGCCGGTGGGACGGACGTGGCTTCTTGTGACGTCCCAGCAGAGTCACTAGATGTCATCTGGTTTGTGCGATTCGCAGTGTTTACGGGCTTAAGAATGCACCGCTTAACGTGACGGTTAAGATTAGAGGCAACGCCAAAACGACGGCCACAAGTGTCACACACAAATGCTACAATTACAATTACAAGTTTCAGCGTTGCACAACCGCAGCAGTTTCGTGACATACCTTTTTCTCCAGTGTGTACGAGTAGATGCTGCAAGGCAGAGACGTTTGACATGAGCTAGCTATTTTTAGCGGCAGAATAATATTGACCTTTCTCAATGTGGAGGGCCTATCAAAGGATTTCTCGCACATCCAGCAGGCATGCTTCTTTTCCCGTGGTCTTGGGCCTGAGCCTTCATTCTTTGTGTTGCGGGATGAGGCAGACCTGGAAGAGCTGGCGCATGCAGTGCGAATGGATTGTGTTATCTCTGCAGGGGTGGCAGAGGGCCCCGGTAATGCGAGGGCAGGTGGGAGCGGTGGCGATGGATGGGATGGAAGGACCATGTTGGATGATGTTGGAAGATCAATACAGTAAGAGTGCGACGAAGAAGAAAAATGGGATGAGGATGGGCTTTTATCGCATGCAGGGTATGGGTAGTGCAGTTGTTGCTGGTAGAATAAAGGCAGTGCGTCCGACCACTCACATGAGGTATGGCCGCCGGCGATGGTACGAAAGTTAGCTAAAGATGGAGGTATATCTAAAGATATAGGTGGTCCGGTGACCATGGCACGTAGGGCCGACGTCGTCGATGCGCCGCTATCTTGGAGAGAACATCTACCGCTCTGTATATCGTATGCGTCGTAGATGGATGATCTTTCTAAGAAGCCTGCGACCCAATCCGACGTGTTTGACTGGGAAAGAGACGGACCCAGTTGAGCGCTCTGAATATGGTGCTGCCGAAAATTGGGCTGCTGGACTAGAGGGCTTGGACACTGCATCATGGCGTGGACGTCAGGGGGCGGTCAGTGGGTATCGACGAGGAGGACAAAGTCTGATGAAGTTCACGCCAATTCTGTGAGCAGAAAAGCTTATATATATAATTCGTTGGCTACATCCGTTGCAACCCTAAAGGTGCGAAGACATAAAGAAAACGAGGTCCAAATCTATGAAGGCCCAGGCAACGAGCAGCTGTTTTACGGCAGAATTTAGCATTCGACCCCAGCGGCTCGCACCGTTTTCTGCAATCGTAATTAGGCGTGGACCAACCAGCTGGCTCATCTGAGAACTCCAATAACTCATCTTGAACTCACCGCTTTCGCAGGAAGCCTCGGAGGCCCGCGTGTTGTTGAGGAAGGCGACAGGCCACCGCTGCGGGAAGGAAATTGTTGCATCAATATCATACTCTAATGGGCTGTCGGTCCGTGATAACAAAGGACTACTTCCCCCACTGGCACGCGTTGACTCGAGCAACCACATCTCAGCTTCCACTCGATTCTCGGCGGAGCGGAAATACCACGCTCTGTACGCCTCGTTGTCTGAGTACTACGATGATGGGCCACAAACTTCCTTTCCGGTGACGCTTGGAAGCGTTCTCTTTGGCCATGCAGGTGGCAGATATGAGAAACGACGATCCCGGTGCATTCAGATGCAATTGAGGAAATGAAGCATTCCTCGTGTGGGATGGAAATAGAAGAACAGCTCGCTGGATATGCATGCTTGAGTCTGTGTTTGGTCTATTCTCCTATACGTGAAGCAAGTTGGTTTAATAATTAGTCAATGGAAATGACGCAGCCGCCGGTAGTGGAGGCAGCAGCACAGGAAATTCATTTCTGATTGCAGATAGCAACAAGATCAAGTTCCTTCATAGTTGAACTTCTTCAGGGCCCGAGGCTCTCCCAATACGCGGAATCAATTACGTTTGTAGACTCTTGTTAATTTTCAAGGCTTTTGACAAATATTTACAAACAACGCTTCTTTCTGCAACATGACAATAACAGCGGCGCAGAAGACCGCCATAGAGGAGGTCATTGAAATCATAGTTGCAACTACCCCAGCTCGCGGAAAACGTCAATTATCCCAGTTGTTTATGGATCTGGTCGATAGATCAGAGTGGCCCGAGTATTATGAGGTATTTCTAATATTCCGCGGAGACGAACGCCAGTGGGCATGTCCGAATCATGTCGATTTCATAGGTTATACCCGAGCCCCGATGTATCAACGCCATTAAGTCAAGCGTTGAACGGAACAGATACAAGGACGCGTTGAACGCGTACACCGATCTGTCGCTTGTGTTTTGGAACGCATTGTTCTACAACGAACCAGACAGTCAAATTGCTACTGATGCACAGACCCTCAAGGTACGTTTTTTCACTTTTCCGCGGCTCAATTGCCCTGATCACCGATTGGGTCATCCGACGTTATCTATTCGCGTTCAGACTGTACTCGAAACTGAATGGCAGAAGAGAAGCATTCTTCCTGTGCCCCGACACTCGCCACCTCCCTCATCTGCTCAAAAGGTCCATAAAACGGGTCCCGCTGCACCGCCGCAGTCCACTGTCATTCAGCCTTCTACTTCTACAGCAACCAAACTGAGGATAACAGCTCCAACATCCGCTGTACCTCCATCTTCCGATTCACAGACCGCTAAATCTACTCCTCTAAAGGGACCAGTGGCCGCAGAAGAAAAGGTTGGGGATAGTGAGGCGATCGGCCGCCAGCTTGAGAAAAGTCTCCCAAGATGGCAAGGCTTTGGAGAACTAGGGATGTCCGAGGTCAGCAAGGCGAGTATTCATGAATAAGCCACTCAACCGTGGTGATGTTTAATCCCCGTTTTTATACTTACATACTTGCTATGCCACAGGACCGACTGGTCGAAATTGTGCACAGTCCTCCTAAGACTCACACGCACGAGGACAATCGTGACCGGACAATGCTGACCGCGGCAGGAAATTTGACTGTTCCCCCAATTGTCGACAAGCTTCCCCCCGAAACGAGTGGGTTTTTTTGTTATTGTTTTCCAACCCGCTTACTTATTTTGTCAGCAAAACATTTTGATCGCTCTCCAGACACAAACGAGCTGTTCTGGTTTGCCGCTCCTCCGATGAATACCGCTCGGACACCACCCCCACAGCACAGTTTGGCATACCTGCATTTCCTGGCAATGAAGCACAAGAAAGAACTGGCCGCGGGCTCAGACGCTATGGACGTCGATGGTGAAACTGCTTCAACAGGTCTTTCAAATCGGCAGCACGCCGTTGCGCCTCAAACAGTTAGCGAAATTCTACAAGCAGCCATGAATTCAGCATCTACCGAGCTCCTTTAGACAATTCATTTGTTCCCACTAGTATGATAACCTAAGTTGGTTTTTTTTGGTCTGCCCGCCTCGTACTCATCGGTTGTCATGCCATACAGACTTAATTGCTGGGCAGAAGAATTTCATCCTTTTTGACAGCTCTTCCAACGCTATTTTCAACCTTGTCCAACCTATTAATCCATCCTGCACTATTTAAGCGCAAACTTGAGTTGGGAAGAACTCGAGCCATCTGTGTAATGTTTAGGTGAAATTTACTGCAACGCGCACTTGAGTCAGGTTGGACGTAAGTCATATATCCACGCACCGAAATATCTTGATTGTTACTAGATGCCCTTTGTATTGAGACGTTGATAGGTTACCCGATTCTACCACTACCTTTACGACTACATCGCGATAGGTCATCAATGCAGTCTTCAATAAGTGCATCCTCATGCCGTTCAAATCCGCGGAGGGTGTGATCTTGTCATCGTCGACAAGTGACGCAGAACATCCCTAGGCTAAGGAATCGAGCTTCGCAAGTCCCAGAAATCAAGGATATAATGCTCGACAAACGATGATCTGGCGGCAGATTCTTTGGTTCCAGACACGTTCATCGAAGATAGGCTGCAGTCATTACGTTCAGCATGACGACGTTTTAGATGACGACGAAGCAGCAAGTCCGATCTGAGGGCGGAATCGGCCACAGATCAAATTTTTATTTGCGGTGCGCCCCAAATTGCGATCTTACAGTAAAAGTCTGATTCTTCCCAGGGACTCTTCAAGCTTGGGGGCCACAAGCATATTGGATCTTCAGAGCGATCATTTTTTGCCTTCGACCTCCCTCCCATTCTCTTGCCACCTTCCTTTCGGCCTGTGCGTACGTGGCTTCGGGGTTGGAAACCAGTCAAAGATTCCCCTCCGCAAACTACGATATAGCGGCGGCCTCCTCAGCCTGCGAGACGAGGTTCTTCCCACCGCGAAGTTTTCTCTGTCGCCATACAGCTCTGTAGTGCCGTTACGTGTATTAAGAACTTACTCGACGGACTTTCGACAATATGTACGTATGTAATGATCTAGTCCCTCCTACATATGCAGACCAAATAGACGGACGGCAGTCATTTCTTCTTTATTATGGGAACAATCGGCAGCATGGGGCCTCGTGTCGCGCACACGCTATTTTTGATTTTTAAATTTCCTACGGAATACGTTACGAGCACGTCCAATTGCGCAAGTACTTGCGAGAAGAACTCGTTTCCTCTTGCAATTGGTATCTAAAGAGGTAATTTCCTCATCGTGCTTCTCGTGCGGCACGCCCCCACGTTCGAGACTCAGCCAGTCTATGTTCATTACGGAGGCGTGGCTCCTGAATTATTCGAATCTTGCCAAGGTATTGCAACAGAAGCTGGCGGACCAATTCTACCATTCATAATTATGCGAGCTCCAGAACTTTGCGGCTTTTGTTGTTTCTCAAGGAGGATCTTTGTTTTTACCGTTGGGCGCTTATAGGTATCAATCGGCACGACAGTATTAATCTTTACACCCGATGATATCATATTCTGTTAATTTATCCTGTAAACCTGCTACAAGAATGATTTAAGGGTACACTGCTTTTTAAACTTCTGATCTTCGCCTTCACGTCCGGGGAATTGGAAACTGAAAATAGTGGAGTAGGGTGGAGTAGGTGTGAAATTGAAATTGTCTCTAGAAGAGGACGAAAGAATGCCAGAAGCATGTCCACATCTCATGATCAATCAAAACATTGTATTTTAATAACGACGGAAGTTCGACTTTCAAACGTTCATGTCTCGCATGATGGTGGGAATGATCGGATGGGATGTACGACGGAGACACAGAGAAACTCCGCGACTCCGCTTTGCCTCTATTTTGTGCATCATAGCAAGATGAACAAGATGGCGAAAGATGGGACTGGTCCCGAGATGGTGAGTCCGCATTTTGGGCGTCCGATACAAGGCGGGAGGTCATCGTCTTGTTTCTTACAGCCTGGATTGTCATTAAACACTCGCGCGAATTGCGACGACAATCGGGATGAAACATCTCGCTTAAATCATTGGTATGGCATCGGAGTATTGTTGCCTGCTGGGTGTGGTGTGGAGAGACGTACCCATCCGCGACGGGGGTGAGAATGGACCTCGCAAAGAGGGGTAAGCGATCTGGGGCTGTGGAGAGTACACGGTCCCATATAGCGACGGAGACAAGGACCGCCCATACACCACAGGAGAGTCGAACGATTGAGGAAAGTTGGATGAACCGGACGGAAAACGATTATGTGTCATGCGAGTTGCCGCGCCATCGCCTCTGTCTATGAATGGCTGCTGGTTGATGACAGAGGCGTAAACTCCTTTCTTGTACACGTGGCGTCTGTACACTAGATAGGCGCCAACTGCAAAAAGCGAGAGGGCAGCCAAGGCTCCAATGGTGCCGCCAACTATCCCACCCACGTCAACTGAATTTGAGCTCGGGGTCGAACTGCTAGATGACGGTGGGACGCTTGGGGTGATACTAGAAGAATCTGGACCAGATCAACAGCGGTGAAGGGATAGAATTAGCCCAACATACTCTTTTGATAAGTAGCGTTCGCATCAAGGATATTGAAAGTTGCGTATGTCCATGTGGTTGCTAAAAAAAACTCGTCAGTTGTGTTCGGAACATAAACCCAACTCACGATTAGTAGTAGCCCAGTAAGGTATGGACGCATCTCCAGCAAGCACTAATCCAGAAGGGAAATATCTGTGAAACCCTGTGAACACGGCTTAACAAATCATGGAATATGAACAAACTCCTGTGTCCACGTTGCGTTGGTGCATCCAGATGCCCATTGAGGCCATCTATTCAATCATCAGTGTTTCCCGAAGAATACAAGGTGTATAGATGACTCACTCCCAGACAGCAGAATTATTGGTGCCTTGACATAGAGTGCACGCCATCATAAGATTATAAGACGACCAAGAACTGTCCTAATATCAGAACCGAAGACGCAGTCGTCACCCCCACATACCAATAACATGGATTTGCAGTCGAAGAATTTGGCAAGGTGTACGAATAGCCAGAGCTCAGAACTGGTTGGACATAGCCTTAGAGCGCGCGCATGAGTTTACAGCCAGGAAACAAGGAAAATTCACGTGCTGTTCCCGGAACATGCACCCTCTACATAGGCGACTGTAAGACAAGGCGAGTAGCCTTTACTGTCGTCCATCCATGAATACCCATCAAGGCAGGTTGCAGGCGAGGTGACAGTACGGGAGACTGGATGTACTTGTACCGCCATGATAGTTGAAACACTTGAAATGACAGACACAACAAAATAGAAACCCAGGGACGTAACCATGGTGTGTGGCCAGGGCTAAGACACACTACCAGAAGACCAGGAATGTGGGCAAGCACGCGGGTTATCCGAATGAGTGACACAAGCATGCTCTTATCTCCACGTTCCAGCGCTCGAAAGAGGCATGTCTGGTGATCTGAGCCATGAGGGACTCATCATGGGATCATGATATGATGAATCGCAAGACCGAACCCAATTTGTGTTATTATCCTGAGAAGGTCACTGCAAACGCTGGATATTGAGTTTGTGAGATTGAGACACGAAAGCTAGTAAATACAGAGCTCCTGCGAGGTGTCAAACAAGGTCAAATTTGTAGATAGTCAACGTTAACACCAACGTTTCAACTTTCAAACCACTGCTACGCGTTGTCGTCGAGTAACTCTATCGTACGACGAAGTCCCTATATATAATAATTAAGCTCCATTGCATCATATCTATCCGAAGCGTTTCAGGTTCCATCACAGGATCATGATAAACGCCTGTGCGGCTACAGTGCGACTGTGGCCCCCGTTTGTCCCATGCGTCAACTCACTCTTTTTTTGAAGATATCTAAAGTTTGGCAAGTAGTATTAGCCCTGCAAAACTCGGATCCAGGAAGGGAGCCTATGGAATTGCCAGTTGGATAAGTTGGGCCTGGAAGAGAACAGAGGAACGACAGAAGCATGCCCACACCCTATGTACGTGATTTCAATCAGAATATACTGATACCACAACAGCATTATCTTTACATTTGTCCCGGGAACGACGGCATATATGACGTACTTACAGAATGCGAAGTGGGAACTTCCCTGATTCCCGCCTTGCCCGTCATAGAAAAATAAGTAAAAATCGCAAAGGAGATTGGTCAGGAGAAAATAAGTATGAGATAACGAACGCAGGCGCGTCCGACATTTCAAGGTATAAAAAATCTTCATTCTTAAACCATTGGTATAGCATCAGAACGTCGGCCATTACTAGTATGCGTGGTGTAGACGGACGGATCTGTCCGCGGAGGTGAGAATGAACCTTGCAGAGATGGGTATACTGTCTGGGGTATCGGGGAATATGCGATCTCATGCTGCTGCGATGGAGATACAGACTGCCCATACAACCCAAGAGAACCTGACATTGATGGAGAAAGATTGGATGTATCGGAGGGGATACGGTTGTGCGTGCCTGACATTGGCATAAAGGCCATCCCTTGCTGGTTGATGAAAGAGGCTTGAGCTCCTTTCCTGTATACGTGGCGTCTGTACAGTAGATAGGCGGCAATGATGAGAAACAAGAGTGCGGCTGCGCCTCCAATGGTACCGCCAACTATCGCACCCACGTCAGGTGATTTTGGGCTTGAGCTTGAACTGCTAGATGATGGGCTTGAACTTGAACCGCTAGATGATGATGAGATGCTCGGGGTAACGCTATAATTATCTGGACCAGATCAACAGCAGCGATGAAGAGATAGAATCGGCCTAACATACTCTTTTGATAAATAGCGGTGGCATCAGGGATATTGAAAGTCGCGTATGTCCATGCGGTCGCTACAAAAACTCGTCAGTTGGTATCATCCGTTCGGAACACAAAACCAACTCACGATCAGTCATAGCCCAGTAAGGTATGGACGCATCTCCAGCGAGCACCAATCCAGAAGGGAAAGGTCTGTGAAATATCATGAGCGTAGCTCAACAAATTTTGTAACCTGAACAAACTCCTGTGTCCACGATGAGTTGGTGGTGCATCCGGATTCCCATTGAGGCCATCTATTTTATGTGACCATTAATATTTCCCGAGGAACACAAGATGGATGACTTGCTCCCAGACAGCAGTATTATTGACGTCTTGACATAGAGTGCACGCCATCATAAGATTATAGGACGACCAAGAACTGCCCTAATATCAGAACAACCGAAGACGCAGTCGTCACCCCCACATACCAATAACATGGACTTGCAGTCGAAGAATTTGGCAAGGTGTACGAATAGCCACTGTTCAGGGCTGGTTGCGTATAGTCTGAGGGTGTGCAAATGAGTATACAACCAGGGCGCGAGGGGAAAAAGACATACCGTTCCCAGTGCACGCAGCCTCGACATAAGCGACAGTGCGACAAGGTGAATAGCCCTGGGCGTTATTCATCCACGAGTATCCGCCAACGCAGGCGGCATTTGAGATGACATTGCGCTTGACTGGATGAACTTGTATGGCCAGGATAATTGAAATATATGGAATGATAGACACAAAACGATAGAAACACGAGGACACCATGTTGGAGGGGTACCAGGCTAGGACTCCTGCACCCAATCTTGCGAAATTCTTTTATTGGAGTGAGGGAAAATGTGCCAGGCTTATAGCGCTCGTCATGTCTGGTGACCTGGCCCGCCGAGGACAACATGTACCTGTGCTCGCGGACCGCACTCACCGTGACATGTGATGTGTGAATTGCTGGGTGGTTCAAGTGTGCACGTGGGAACTTCAAAACAACTTGTGTTCATGGACGTGGTCTTCAAGTTTCAAGTCCACGACCGATGCTCAGCGCTCAGCTTCGGCAACTCGATATCGAAGTAATTATATGGAGACCTACTAGGGGAAAACACATATACATTCCCCTTGAAATGGCTTCGGAAATGTTTCTGGAAACCGCATCCAGATCGTTTCAGGCTGTGTCGCAGCACACACACAGTTACTAGCACTGTAATGCGGCTATTCCCTTATTACCCGACTGCTCAGTTTATCCCTCTGGATCTGTCAATTCACTTGACCCTTTGACGCCAAGGAGTCAGGTCCATCTTCGAAGTTCGGTAGTAGTCTTCAAATTTTCCCAGTTTATCAAGATGGAGGTATTTCAGGTTCACTCATTCCTATCATGGCCGTTCGCATTATTACTATCTTGGTCCACGGGGCTTCATTCCGAGAAGTGACAGTGGGCGCACCTGCCATCCAAGACCTATGGCCCGCGTTTAGCCGTGTAGCATCTCTCAACCTTCACCGGTCACCTCGCAGCCTGTGCCTTCGTCCTTCTCTCATTCACTGCCGCCAGCGGTCGGCTTACAGGCCATTGCTTCACTGCCATCTCAATTGCGTTTCTGGCCCTGTAACTTCTATCGCACAGCTTCTTCCTAAGTTCTCTCAACCTCGCTAACAGCAAACCGAGCCAAAATGCCATGTCCCCCTTGGTCCCAGAACGCCCAGGGTCAATTGCCATGCAACGTAGTGACGCTGGTGTACAATTCGTGCCCGAATACTGCGGGTAAGCCCCCACCTACAATCCTCTTTGTGATAAGCTTGAGTCACTTTAGATGCTACCATCTCCCCTCCCTCTTTTGAGGGCTCCTTTGTTCCCGTTGGCTCAAATGCGACAGTATGCACTTGGTGAGTCATATTCACATAAATTCGGTGAGATTCCTTAAAATGAGAATGGTCAATATAAACAGTTCTTGGGCAAGTTACAACTTGCTAAGCGCCTGTATGTTTTGTGCCACAGGATCGCCCTCTTTGGTCAGGTAAGTCCCCAAGATCCACTCGCTGTTCGCTTTAGCAAACTTGGCATAGCTGGGATACATGGATACAGAACTGTGATGGGTTAACGTCAACAACAACGTGAGTCCATATACGCTTGTGCTCTGCTGATCTGGTTTTTACGTATCTCTCAAAGATACTTTCCATGGGATTCGGGAATAAGGTTCCCTTCTAACGCGTCAATAATACCCTATTATGCGAGCTACAATCGTGAGTTCTGATAGCAGAACGCTAAGCTCCTTTATCACGAATGATCTTGCAGCTAGTGACTACTTCAACGGGACGTTTAACGAGACCACTGTCTCTGGTATCAGCACGGGGGGTGAGCTCATTTGACTGTACCAGTTCAATGCACACTAACTTCTAATAGCAAGAGCAGACTTGAATGGATCACCCATCACTAGCACTTCGTCCTCTTCGGGTTCATCGTCCAGTTCTTCATCTTCAGCAACTCCTATTGGTCCGATTGTCGGAGGTGTCGTTGGGGGAACGGTTCTGCTGCTTCTGTTGTGTGGCTTCTTCTTCTTCATCTGCCGGAAGCGCAGAAGAGTAGCACAGTTCCCACCCAAAATGACACCGCCCATATGGAATGGTTCACACTTCGCCGTGGCAACCAAAGACTCGACGACTCGCACTCCCCTCGCACCATCAGGATACCCTCAAACGTCAGCTGCGATGTCTACCTCTCCTTACGCTATCCAGTCCAATCATATTCGCAATGTTCCTTCAGTAGCGAGCCTCCATTCGCTAAACATTGGTCCACCCAGTTCCTCTGGGCACCCTATACCTTTCTCGCCTTTGGCGCCCCCTATCACCCCTGTGTTATCACCCATCGGCGATGCAGCCGATGTAATTACTCCGTTCCTTGCCACCCAATCGTCAAGCCGACCAGGCACCCCAGACAGAAAGAGCGCCCAAAACCACGGTGAACTCGCACATGAACGCGCCGCGTCTCCGCAATCTCAAAGATCACGCATGAACCCGCCCCCTTATACCCCATCATCTCCCACATCCTCGAACCATACCCGCACTGGGTCCAACGCTTCCAGGAGACTTTCTGTCATGAGGCACTTCAGACGGGAAGGCGGCTCAGGGGGCACGACCATCAACTCAGTCATGGGCCAGAGGAGGACGCATGCCCCGAGGATGCACTCTAGAACGAGTGCTGAGAGCGCCGCGAGTAACTCAACTACCGCAAGTTTGAGTGACAATGGGCAGAGGATAAGGACTGCCCTTGAACGCACTACAACGACGG
>QLOO01002424.1:0-10947 GCA_003313855.1 Suillus sp. MG131 | reverse complement strand
AAGGACGATGTTGAAAATCATTGATTGTTTGTCTTTGTTTGGTCGTGGTTCAACTTTCGGCAATCGCTGGCCACATGCTGATTTTGGAGGTTATCAGTGATCAATCAGTTCATCAGTTCCTCAGACATCATGGACACTCAACCTGCAGTAAGATTCCATGACCCCCCAGTCACTGAATGCACCTCAATGGATGTAGATGACTCATCCAAGTCCCAGATGTCGCTAGGTATGTGTTTGTGTGGCATCTCATTCAATTGACCGGACATGTGTCAGATTTGCTTGATGATGTGTACCTTGGGCCGGATGAAGAGCTGGATTCTGATTCTGGCTCATCAAGAGGTCTGGATGTGTTGGATGCAATTCCCATTACATTCTCAATTCAACCATTCAACATCTCACTCTGCATATTGATTAAACACTTCCAGATCAATCATTTCCTGCTCAGGCGGATGAACTCACTTTGTTTAATGACCCGGACTTGTATCTCGGGCCTGAGGATGATTTGATTGAGTCTGATGATGCTCCAGCAGTACCGGACTCACCCATGACTGGTGAGTGTATTCATCCCATCTCATGCCAGTTGTTCATGGCATTGCCAAAGTGACTGAATCAACCCCCGAACCTCACTCGGTCCATGCAGAGGTGCCGGAGGCACCCCTGAGTTGTAAGTCTCCCCATCCCCTGTCATGTTAATTATTCATGTCATCTTCCAAGTGCGTGCAACCACTCCTGGATGTCAATCGACCGAACTGGACCTGACAAATGAAGAACTCCGTGCCATGATTCAGGAGTTCATGCCAATTGGTTCATATGATCAAACCGAAAGTGAGTGGCCCAAAGTGATTTATTTATTTTCCTGCTGATGCTTGTTACAATAACATTGGCGCCCTATCTTTTTCTCTATCTTTGGACTTACGGCTGCATTGCCTTGTAGTTATATCTCCGCTTCGGCGTTCTCCTTACTATGACATCATAGAACATTCCAGTATGTTCTATCTCTTATCTCTTATCATTGACGTCATTGTACTATATTTGCTATCATTCTATTCTTACTATCGCTTTCTTGATTTCCTTTTACAGCAGTCTTATCT
Source organism: Suillus sp. MG131 (assembly GCA_003313855.1). Taxonomy (NCBI): domain Eukaryota; kingdom Fungi; phylum Basidiomycota; class Agaricomycetes; order Boletales; family Suillaceae; genus Suillus; species Suillus sp. MG131. Next base: position 9,856 of record QLOO01002424.1, on the reverse strand, counting down.
CTGACAAGCCTGCCCTTAACTACATTCTCATTCACTATATATACTTGTCATGTACCACCATAGTTCCTCACTTTAATCTACTTGGTTTAACCTGAAACCAGATCCTCTCTTGGGCTTCTCAACCCTTGAGTCTGAACGCTTGACTTCTACCTTAGAGCACTCCTCTTTGGTAGTCTGAACCCAAGCCTTGAATCTCTCTTGTCTGAGAGTAGAACCAGCTTGACGACTTGAACGCTCTCTTTTGAGCTCTCGTCATTCGATCCATCCAAGTCGTAACAATGCTGTGCAATGGTAGACACATTACTATATTCAATCCATGAGTGTCAGGGACATGGCCCATATATTTTGGGACTCTGGACATGCTGTTCAGGACTTGGTAGTCAGTCCCTGGGACTTGGGACTCGGGACCCAGGATTCAGGGCTCCGGACATGGTGCTTGGGATGTCAGTGCTTGCTAGTCAATCACACATACAGCAACATATTCACCACTGAATTCCCATTGCAGGACTTGGACAAATTAATAACGGCAAATAGTGTGGTACACATATGCACAGTATGGTATATGTTTATTATCTCTGTCCCCATGCTCTGGTCGCTCTAGGTGTATTCTCTACTGGCATGTGCGACATACTCCTGGTGGTCCTTGCCGATGGTTCAACCATGGCCTTCTTGCCCCTTCTCCTCTTCGCTGCCGGAGACATGTGTGTTTCTTCCATGTCAACATCCTCATTCACCTCACCAGTGGCTTCATCAGTTAACTCGGCCAGGAGGTCACCCATTCGTGATGCCAGTAGTGCACCTGTTTTTCTCACTGACTTGGCCGGGTGAGGCTTCGGAATTGCATGTGGGACTTCATGGACTTTGGGTGCTGGACCTCCTGTGTTTCTGGGTGTCTTTCGTGGTGATCTCCCATAGCCAGGTCTTCATCCACATCATCCTCAATATGATGGGTGTCACTCTTGGCATCACTCCTGGAATCTGTTGATGAATCCTGAGGCCATTGCACAGTTACCCTCTGCTGCTTCCTCACTTTATGAGTCTGTGGAGAGGGCAAATGTCCGGATACAAAGGATGGTACCATGTCCCCATCTTGGTTTTTCCATGCTTTGAACTGGAATGCAGGACCTTCGCCTGATTCCTGCTGAGCATACCAGAAATTGAGCAAGGCAGTCGTGTCCCAGTTTTGCAGCTTCAAAGGCTCCTTCAAGTCAACATCCTCCGGCAGATACCTTCTTTTCACAAAGTCATCCTGACCTTATGTGATGGCGCTCCACAGCACAACCACCTTGTCTTTCCTGTGGCCATGCATTCAAAAAATTCACCGATGTTGTCAGGACAGACTCACGGTAGTGTGATGTGAGAAAAGCCCTCACTATGGCCTTCTTCTCCTCAAGTTTCATGTCCGTGATGTCCTGCAGCAGCAGCATCCCATCCCTGTCCATTTTGAGTTCGAAAGCTGGTTTTCTGATTCTTCTGTGAGCTCCCTTGACCTGTCATCCTCCATCCTGCGCCCCAGCACCTATCATCATGATGGTCAACATGTCACATCTGGTATGCACAGTACACACGCTCACCGAACTGTTCCTGGGCATACTCCTGCCAAACAGGCTCGATGTCCTCCCAGTCCTTGGTCTTAATGAAGCTGTCCCCATCTCCTAATGCCTCGTTGTCATCGTGCCTGCATGAATGCATTCAGACAAAAGATCTGCTGTGACACATAAAATTTACTTGCATCCCGAACAGCACCTCTCCCTTTTCATTTTTCCAAGCTGACATTACGAAAACTCGCATCCCGCATTGCCTCCACATCTCGTTCAAGAAGTGCTCCATGTATGCTGGTCCCTTCTTATGAGCGACTTGTGCCTGTATCTCCAGAGGCGGACAGTTGTTGGACCACTCTTCCGTGGTTTCCTTCGCCTTCTCCAACTCGTCATTGTCCAATTCTGCCATGACTCTCTTCACAGCTGCCTGATAATGTTTGAACATACCAGGATCCCCTTCCTTTCCTTCTTTTTCTTGTTGTTGAACAGCCAAGTCTTATACATCTGCGAGTTCATGGACAAGTATGGTGTTAAATCCAGTTTTTCAACACAACGAGTATGCATCACCTGCTTCCTCTTTTTCCATTGTCTTTGGTCCACCTTGGGAGCAAACAACCTGGCAGCCCATGCTATGGCAGTGAAAACTGCTTGCTTCTCGCTTCTTTTGGCCGCAGTCCACTCAGGAAGGTAGTTCTTCAGCTCTGAAATCTTGTTTTCTATGAGCTTCTGCAACTGTGGTTGACGTCCCCTATGTTGTCCAGAAGTAGACTGAGTGGAATGACCTGTTCTTGCCATGGTGAATCAGATTGAGGAATGGGCTGAGGATATGTGATGCGGAAGTATCAGTGGATGGAGAGAAGTCGCGCTCGAGTCCGAAACCGAACAGTCCCATCACGAATGTGTCACGAACTGTTATGAACTTGGCTAAGTTCGCAACGTGAACCTTATAGGGGCCTTCACATACGGGCTCTGTGACCAGTGCCCTCCATGTACAGCGAAGGTTTGTAGCACTTCTCGAGAGGCGGGGCTCTCCTTGAGAAGTATCGGCTAATCTTGTCGGTTCGACCAACAAGAGTAGCGCTTGTGATAGGACTAGGCTTGGATGCAACGAGCGACCAAGATTACTTATACACAAGGCGAAGCTCGCTAGGCTTCTAGTGGATGGGTCAAGACAAAGGTAGATTAAAGCTAAAGAATACAACAGATGAGAGCCAGCTGTATATACGAAGTATTGAAGCTGAGCTTGAACCGAATTAGCGGACGAAGGTTGAGTCATAGATCCAAAAAGTAAAGTACTATAGAATGCGAAGGAACATACGAGTCACGACGAGTCAGAGGGAATGTTCCGTATACCAAAGTAACGGTAATACAAGGCAACGCGGCCAGTGGTCCGAGGGTTGAGTCATAAGGGGAAAGCATAGGGGGATCCAGAGGGCTGGATCGATCTGGCGACTTTGAGGACAGAAGTCACGTGACTTTGAAGACAAAGTCCGGCGATGTAGTGAAGACAGAGAAACAGAGTCCGGTGATGATGGAAGGTAGTGGAAAATGAATAGGGGGGCCTAATGACGCATGTTCTTGTAACACGAACATCATGAAGGTGACGGTTCGTGACCGATCGTGACCGCTCGTGGACCCGAACAGCCCCATGCCCCTGGAACCAGGGATGGAGAAGGCGCAGAACGTCAAACGTCAATCAGCCCCGCCGGAAATGAAAAATAAGAAGAGGATGGGATTGGGGAGGGTGGAGGGGCGTAAAACTCCGAAAATGCAAAATGCGAATGGCGGAGGAAGAGGAAAACGTGAACGGAACAAGAAGTCAAGACTCACGAGCGACGAGGCTGGTGGTACAGACGGCATACTAGGGTAAATGAATGGATGGTATGTCGATGTGTGTGTGTGGTTGGGGGCTTGCTTGACCAGTTGGGGGGAGGGGGGGATGTAAAAGAGAGAGGAATACTTTGGCTTGTTGTGCACAGTTGTGGAGGGCTGGGATAGTAGTGTAGATTGTGGATGATGTAGGCAGCGTCCAAGGCTAAAGACGCCGTGGTTTAACTAGCTTGATAATATTGTTTCATTCGCGGAACCAACGCTACGGACAACTGTCAGCCAAAAGGGGTTTAAAATGTTTAACCCTTGATGATGATATATTGCACATTGGCCCTTGCGCAGTTCCAATCTTGGACCGGGCTTGTCACGTCCTGCTGGACTGTCTTTTTTCGCACAAGAAACTGACGGTGAGATAGGTGGTTCCCCGCGAAAATTAGGCGAGGCCTGCTCAGAACCTAGAACCCGCAGGCAAAAAAAACAGTCCTAGCAGGTGCTAAGACGGTCCAATGCGTGCCAAAACACAGTCTGAACATGATGTCTCCTCGGATGCAGCACCCCCATCTCGCTGAACTCTCGCAGCGCGTCTTATATCCCTTCCCTTGTAAAAGAAATTCCGTCTTTTGGTTGTCTCTCAGCTCTCAAAATCACACCACATCGAGGCAAGTAGTTTTTCCTTAAGTGTCTACTACAAATTGATGGTTGACTATCGAATCACTCTCAGGCTGGCCCCGCCCCGCCACTCCCCAGACAGGAACCATGCTCAAACAAGGATATATGGCGCCATCTGTCATGATACTGGATCATGGGCAGCAGGTTCTAGAGCGTTACTGCCCAAGGATTTGGCCTCCATGTGGGTGCCCATCCAAAACGTGTCCTAAGCTCTTGTATGCTGGAAAAGCAAATGATAAATCAACAAATTGATGGAGTGAAAACTCATCTCGTCTCACACGTTTCAAGCCAACAAAGCTGGGTTTCAATACTGAGTGTCACTGCGAGTCTCTGCAACCCACATTGGACTTACTGAGCAAGTGCCCCAGGCTCGTGGCTGTTCCATGCCCAAAATCTCTACAATTCGCATCATGGCCGGAACGCCCCTCGTACGAAAGGCACAAGCCTTGTCGACCATTGCATCCTGTAAAATACAGGCAATATATCGGCGTCGCTATCCTCATGGGCGAGACTGCGACTCGTTAGCTGGAAAAACACGATAAAGTGAACACTTCACACCCACCAAATGTCCAACTACGAAAGTCAGGCATTTGAGCACCATCCGTGTGGACAGCAGCCTTGAACTCTTTGACAGTGATCTAAGGAAGCAAATACGACTTTTGCAAACTCTGTAGAAGGTCTGATACATGTACAGATGAAGGGTCTCTGCCAGGAAGAATGTCTTCAAAAGTGTTTTCAATCCACGCGACGTCAGCAGAAGATGCAACAGATTCCAATGATGTCGATAAAGGCAACGCGACTGCTTGGATACCACAACACTTCTGTCGTATGCTTCCAGCATGCCCAAGATCGGAGAAGCATCTGCGAGACTCGGTGAGAACACAAGCACTGTGTGATACCATGGTCTGTACAGACCAAAAAACATCTTCATGCCAGACTCCCCGCACCCCACCTGCACCATCTCGGGTTCCTCAGGCGCCCTGTCCCCAGCTTCCAGATGCCCCTCATCGAGCACCCCATAGGCGTTGATAGGTCTCCCCTCATTTGACATCGCAAATTCGTCCAGTACGATGTTGCTGAACCGGCAGTTGACACCAAGCATGAAGATGAGGTGACTTTGTCGCATTGATGCATGTCCGAGTCTAGATGATGAGGTATGGTTGAGAAGCAAGGTGGTGAACTCAAGCATCTCGAATATGTCAGGCAAACGCTCAGCGCTGTATGTCTCCAGAAGAGTTTTGTCGGCCAGTCTTTTCCTAATGAGTGCAAGTTTCCATCCTAGATTGAACTAGTGTACGGCCCAGTCAGTGATCGTCCAGCCACCTCACAGAACTCATGGCATCTTGTACACCTGAGTTGAGTCCCTATTCATAGATACATCAGCAAGCAGTGCCATTTGATAAGAGCACACATACCTGACCAACGGTTGGACTGTGAACACTGGACATAGTATGTCAGCAATGGTTTGCTAAGAAAGTGCTCCAAAACAGACATACTGAGCAGCATCTACAACGACTTCAATCAGCATAGGCACATTATTGAAAAAATAAAGCCACGTACAGTAACAAGCACTCGACCCTCGTTAAACTCGCCATCCGTATATTGGCCCTAGAGCAAACTGATGAATATGCCCTGCGCGAAAGGAACACCAACGATGGGGCATCATCGGACCCACGCAGTTAATCAAATTGAGCCCTTCGGATAAATCGCAATGCAGGCGCCAGCACAGCATACATCACCAGGCTTGAATCATTGTCTGGCACAATCCTCACCGACTTTGTGTTGCATAGCAAGCTGAATAACATTGGCAATCGGCGCATAGTCGGGTATTGCAACAGCCTGATATATAGCATGTGTAAGTTTCGTGCACAATGAGTGCTGCGTGCTTCAAATTGTATCCAAGATAAGATAAAGAGTCGAGTTCGATGACCTGAGTATGACCACAATGAGCTTAGTTATGAAACGATATATGCCATCGCACCGTCTGCACATCGAGAAGTGCTTCCATCCATAGCATTTTACCCAACTTCGCCTTACTACGATTTGCAAGGAGAGCACCAGATGCAGAATTGAGGGTGATTGCCGCCGAGTATAGGTCAATAGCCCTTTCATAATCGCTCGCAGTGAGGGTGGCATCTCCGTAGGCAGCACAGAGCGCACTGCATTCTTGCTTGAAATCTGAGTGAAATTTGGGTGAGGACTGTAGTTTACATGACATCACGAGCTGCGGACTTGCCATTGGACCAAACAAGGCAGCCGGCCTTCGCAATTTCGTCAATGGTATCCATCATGTATTTGTGTGCTTCAAGGGCTTTGTCGGGTTTGCCTGCCGAAAGGAATGCCTGGCACCATTTCTGGTGTGCAGTGAAACACAAGGCCTTGAGATCCCACCCGAAGAGCTGGACAAAGCACTTGTTTATGGAAAGGATGGTGCATGCAATGTCATTTCGACGTACCACAGTCAAATCCTCATAAATTTGAATGAATTTTGATGAAAAAACGCCAGCATTGACAGCGGTAGTAAAGTGACCAGCGGCCTCGTCATGACGCGGGTTGCCCATGGCTTTGATTCCAAGCTGAACACATAGATATGTCTAATGTAGAAGTTGCAAAGATCAGCGTTGATGATCAAGCGTAGCCGCAATGCACTTACTTCCACAACATGACACGCAAAAGGATCGGAATTCGGACAAGCGGTAGTTAGTTCTTTGATGAGCAACATTGCTTCCTCATGTTGGTCTGCATTGAAAAGTGCGATGGCCTGAAATGCGAAATGAAGCAGAGAATATGTAAAACGAATTTGACCTACCTTGATCAGAAGAAGAAAATGGTCGGTGGCTAATTCTTGGTTCATGAACATGGACACAACGTCAAATGCTACCCTTGCCTCCCGGATGTGGCCTTTGGAGATGTAGCCCGTCAATGAAGGCTGAATACTGATGGACTATATCACAGATGAAAAGTTAGCCTTTTGTAAGGGGGCCATTATGGGTCCGTATGACTCACCTTGGTTGCATCCTCAAGGGCGTGGTCCCAGGCGTGTTTTCTGGCCATAATGAATGAGCGATGAGCATATAAGGTATAGTTGTTGGCGTCGGCATGGATGTCTTGGGTGAGTAACTCTTCAGCGGTAGGAAGGTCCCCAGTTATACATGCGTCACGGACTGTCGTAATAGCCAGTATCTGCACGAAGGATGCTCGTTTTGTGATATGAGAGTCAGGACTCTCCTTTGAATGAGCATGCTTTGGTATTTCCCACTCTGAGATCTTTTTATCTTCACCTCCGCTGAGGATATGCCTGCCATCCACAGAGAACGTGACAGAATGTGCCGGGGATGAGTACTGCTGCAGGATCAGTCAACGGACTTGACAGAATTAGAGTGAACTCACGTGTTTGCAACAGCAGACCATAATACACCAGCTCCATTGGTGTATGACTCGTTATAGAAATTAGACGAGAAAGTGCCTATTGGCCAACTGTGTAGCTAGCGAACGCGTCCAATAGTCCGCAAATGTCACTACAAAGCCGGCGTCGTACTTTCCACACCAGGTCTTGTTGCTTTGGTAGGTACGCCTTTCAGTCGCATTGGCAGGTTCGTCAAGATAGTTTTAGGACACTTGATGGTGTGCACCTGGTGTTGACCATCCATTGTATCTATTTTTACCTGGTGGCCAACTTCGCGAATATCAATGCGCTCAATGAAATTATATGGAGTTTTAAAGTAAGTCCTCACTTGGGGCTTCCGTGCAATTTCAGGTAGTAGTAAATGCAAGTCATATTTTCCACAAGCTCGGTGGTCCGTCTCAGACATGTACCTGCAGATTCTCATCATCCATATGATACATCTGTGAGTTTTGTGTGCGCTGTGTGTGCAACACTCTACTAAGCCAGTGCTGGTTCATAGGCTGTATTTTCATCGCATATGGATAGGTATTTCTTCTCTGCCAATGCATTTCGCATGACTGATGAGGAGACTCAGTGGGCAGGGCTTGATCGAAAATTTTCCGTATAATCCCGGTGCGTTTACCATCGAAAGTCGCATTTCAACCTTTTCATCTCATTTTGTCGATTAGGGCATAGTCATCGCCCTAAGTTTAGGTAAGCTCAGATGTCAACGGGAATGCTCTCTGCTCAATTTTTGAAAATTCTTCAGGTGTTGGCATCGGTGAGTATTCAATGGCACTTGATCTTGCCATTGGCTCATCTTAACCCAATCAGCCCTGATTTGGATAGTGTGAGTACACAGAGTTCTACTTTACACAGCATGCTGATAGTGAATATATATTGCTACAAGCCGACGATGGGACTGTTTTTGAACCGGTGGCCCTCAATCATGGCTATGAGCATAGCTACTGTCCTAGATATGGTCATCACATTGTCGCTATGGTATCTCCTCGCTAACTAACGATGTCTGATGCTGAGTGCCAGTCTCGCCGTTTGCCCACATTGGTCACCTATTGTCAGTGTGGTAGGTCATCTATCATCTGCCATATGGCTGTATGCTGATGTGATCGTATTGTGCAGTCCTCTCTACATATACAGATTGTGCGTATCAAAGGACATCAAGTATTATCGTCCGAGCCTGATGCAAGTCATTCGTTCAGCTATAAGCAGTCTTGGAGACGATGCTATACGGTATGATGTGATTAAGCCAGTGCTGGAATGCTGTTCTGCTGATACCCTTCTTCGTCTAGAACAATCATCACCCGTTCGTCCCACCTCCTTCCATCATGCTTTGATTCCTGATCCACCTCCTGCAGTATCTTGAGAATGATACCTCTGGTATGTTCAATAGATTCAGCGATCTCTCCACTGCTCTCTGACATTACCGAAGAAATATGGCAATGTTTATGTTGGAAAACATTTCCCCTCTTCGCTGAACAGTATTTTCAAGAAGGCTCTGAGCCTCCCGAATCGTGGCACCAGCAATTTTTACATCCTTGCGATAATGAGGATAGCGCATTGCTTGACGTGAGTGATATCAACCTTTGTGCTGTTGGCTTTTGTGGATGGAATACCTACTGTTGTATGCGAGATTATTCTGGACATGGATATGGGCCATGAAACAGTTTGCCGCATGCGCGGCAAGCAAGACAGTCTCTTACCTGAATGATGCTGTACAGCATTTTCAAGGTACGGGGCCGTCTGTTCTATCAGTACTGGTTCGTCCATCTTCTGCTCATTTCTTGTTGCAAGTCCTTGATTATAGTTTCATTTAGGGCTTACATTTGTCCAATTGACCAGCACCTATATTGCCGATATCTACTGGAGTCGTTACAAGACAATCTGCTGGAGTATCTAGATAACGGGACTAGCTATTTCATCGGAGGCTTGGTCAGGCACATAAACATGATCTCCCGCAGTGAGGACATTTCACTGTTGGATGACGGTCGGGATTGAAAAACTGCTCCCTTGGCTCCTTCAGATCATCATTGTGTGAAATCAGATATTTCACAATCGTCATGCTGGTGAACTCAGTACTCCAACCTCCCCACTCGCAAAGTCGGTGTAGGGGCCAGCGACGCTCGATGTAGAGATATTGACATCCACCTCGACGGAATGAATGAGTGCCGTAGGAAGAGGGATCCATGCCAATATCAAGAAGGTTATTACGGAACAGTTCTAAGAAGCGTTCAGATGTCTGAAAGGCAAATTTAAGTATCAGTTTGGTTACTGGTGGCACTGGGCAAAAAAAACCTACAATTGGCTGGTTGGCCTCAGCCACTCGATCACCAGATGCAAATTTGTGGAATAGATAGCCAGTGGTAATTTCTGAAGCACTAATCCACTCAGCAAGAGCTCTCACAGGGCACAA
>QLOO01002408.1:0-53583 GCA_003313855.1 Suillus sp. MG131 | reverse complement strand
CAGACACGGACAGGAAGGGGACAGAGGCCTCGCCAGCAGTCGCTTTTGCCAGCAAGGTTTTTCCAGTCCCTGGGGGTCCCGATAAGATAGCTCCGCGGGGTATCTTTGCACCAAGCTTCTCAAACTTTGCGGGTTCCTTCAAAAACTTCACAAACTCCATGATCTCTTCCTTTGCCTCGTCCATACCTGCAACGTCCTTGAACTTAACCTTGACATCTGTATCCTTGTTGAAGAGCTTGGCTCTGCTCTTTCCGATGCTGAAGATGCCACCTGGTCCGCCACCCGCGCCACCTCCAGCGCGTCGAGACATGTACAGAAGGAGACCGGCGAAAAGGATAGTGGGAGCGAAGTTGAGAATGGTATTGAAGGTAGATATCTCGTCGTGGTAGGCGACTGGAATCCGTTCGTGAGGAGGGATACCAAGTTCTGCCTGAGCTTCATCAAGCTTCCGTTCAAAAGCTTCGACGCTGCCTATTGAGAAATAGTAATCTCCACCGAGAGATGCTGCAGGGTACATCGCGCCAGTGGCATTTGAGTGCAACTTGACGCGGACTTTCTGCCGGTTGATAACGATAAGCTTGTCAACTAGAGCTTTGTCGAGAAATGCGGTGCGGAACTCCTGCCAGGTAATTTCTCGCGAGCCCGAAGATGAAGAATTGGTCAGAGCGTAAAATATAGCAGCGGATGTGGCGAGGAGGGCAAGTTGGTTGACGTTAAATCCATTGTTTGGATTATTACCGCCCGGTGGTGGTGGTGGTTTCTGTCGTGGAGTCTCGTCTTCGTCGGAGGACTGACGAGACCAAGTCTGCTGCTGATATCGCTTGAAAAAGCCCTCAAGTCCTTTCGGGATTTCTGGACCTCCATCTCCAGATTCCTTAGCTGCGTCATTGTTGGCCTTCTCCTTTCCTTTCTGCACATTTCCCTCACCCGCTTCATTCCGCCGCGGGTTGCTGTCATTGTGATCCGACGGTGTTGCATACGTCCTTTGCCATCTTGATGTACCTAGAGAAACTAGTCGACGATCTGCAAGCCTGGCAGCACGAAGAGAACGGGAAAGCATTGAACAACGAGATGGAAATGGAATGAATGGGCTCGTCGTGCTACGGCGGAAAATGTGCCGATGTGATTATGTCAGCCTTTAGATGCCGATGGGTCTGCGTGTGCGACAAGTACTAACTGATATTTTTAGTATGTAGGCTTTCCAAGTGGCCATGTCAGATAAATAGTGAAGGCTACGTATTACAAAAACTGTCAGCTTTCTGTACCATCTTCCACCTCGAACGCACAACAAAACACCTCTTTGTCTAGTAACACCAGCCCTTTCCCGTCGGGAGCCCATTTGATACTTCTTGTTTCAAATTTTGCTATGAAGCCATCAATAACCCGAATGCGAAGAAATGACGCAGCAACATACTGTTTGCTGGTACACCGATGCACTCCGCCATATCTTCCTCTGCCCCGTTCTCTCCAATCCATTCGTCACTCCATGTGTAAATGCTACCACTCCCGATGCACAGGGCCAAGCTGCCTTTACGGACTGGGTTCCACTGTGCATGGAGGACTGGCTTCGAGTGCTGAAGAACACAACGCAGCCGGGGAACGAATGGATCCGACGATGCTGGAAAATCGTACAAATGGACTACGGTGGGGCAGTTTTCTACAGTCATCATGTCAAGTCAGGTTCAAAGAAGCAAATGTCTTGGCAAACCAAACCGCACTAGCAGTAACGTGCCAGTTTTATTCCATTCAAGCTGGATCGCACCTGATTTTGGGTTCGGCTTGGTCGGATCCGTGCGCTGCAAGCTGATTGTCTGTGGCCCCTGCAGCCGTTCATCTGGTTGAAGGGCACTTTGTCAGCATTACCACCCAAAAAATGCAATAAAGTATTTCGCACAAGACAGAAATCCTCGACCTTGCGTGGTTTCAAGCCAGTTTGACGGTTCCCGCCATAGTGTCTACCAAGATTGAGCATCTTCCGCCTTGTTTAACCCATCTACTCACAGCGCCCACTGGTATCTTACTTGACAACTCGAGTGTTGCAGCGGCAGACCAAGTCAGGCCATCAAGGATGTGAATCTAGAAAGTCAGGGCGATGATGGTGTGCACGGCGGACGGATATACCTTATCATCCCATCCTGCCACAGCAAGGAACATTCCAGTAGGATGCCAAGCTGCATTACGAACGCCAAATCCTGGATTTGGCTTGGGTGAAAAAGTCCCCTGTAAATCCCCGGCTAGAGATAGGATATGCAACTTGTACTGCCGATAAATTATCAGACTGAACGTTTATCCGGCTCTTGGATTTGCTATCTGAGATGACACACACCTCCAAAACACCCTCCCAAATGGCGATATGATTACCCGTTGGAGATAAAGCCAGCGACGACAGATTGGACGTTGGTACAGGAAAATGCTGTAAATGCCTTCCTGGTCATGAGCCATGAACGGAGGCGATGAGATCATTCTTACCCGCACTAATTTGTAACAATCAGATGTGTCATAGACACCTATGGCGTCTTTTGACCTATGTCGCTCAGCCAAGACAAAGTAACGGGAATCAGAACGGAAAGCGTAGCCTGCATTTGATTAGATAACATGACAAGTAAGCGGTAATACTCATTCACGGTACCTCTATCAGGGTGTATTGGAAACTGTATGTAAGTGGCATTGCCAGTGACCAAAGACCAAATGGTGACTCGAAGCTGCCGGTGAATCGTAAACAACCGACGTAAGGTTGAAAGAGAGGTATACTCACACCCCACTGAGAAAAGCAGAGGATGTGGCGACCGTCCGGTGCCCACTCAGCTTTGAGGAGGCCTTCAACACCAGCTTCGATTCGGGCATTCCAATTTTCGTCCCTGAGCTTGAAAACCTCTACTATGCCTTTCTTGGCGGATGCAGCAAGAAGATATTCTGAGTCGCACGACCAACCAGCATGAGATATCCAGCCCTCGGGGGAAACTCCTTTTGAATTGGATAGAATGCTAGCTGTGGTGGAAGGTGCGGTGATCGACCATGTGCGCGTAATCTGTAGAGTATCGGTTCGCCTGACGATCAAGGTGTTTTCAACGACGTTGAGAATAAAGTGAGCGCCTGGGCTAAACGACGCGAGGTTTCCGGATTGTTTGTAGATTTCTGTAAAGTCCATGGTCACCAGTCAACACTCGTTGATCACTTTGGTGATCGTAATACTTATTACGTATTGGAAAACGAATTATAAAATTAAAAATTGCCTACAAATAATTTTAACGTTGTATGACTTGATAGCTCATGTGCTTATTCACCTAAAAATGGTAAAACATTTACTTTTCTTGGACGGATGGGCATGACTTTGTGAACCAAATAGTCAGCACAAATTTCAAATGAGTCGTGTTCCACACTTGTCATTCGATTTGACTCGAGGTACCTCGCGCAACCCAACCATAAAAACACGACTCCAGATTTATCGAATTTTACGGAAAATTAATTATATATGTACGGCCTCGGGAACTAGAAGTTACCGGTCTAGACCTGACAATGCGTCAATTTGAGATGTGAGAATGCACCACTCGATTATCCGCTAGGCGAGCCTAAGCGAGGCCTGAGTGCTCTGAGCCTTGCAGATCGCAGCTCGAGTGCTACCCTTGGATTGCGAAAGTGATTCTTTGAACCGTCCTCATTCATTGACTCTCAATGAGTACTATATGTGATCAAGCTGACAAAAGTTGTTACAGGCTGCCTTTGACGAATCACGGCCCCCTTAGTCCGACACAAAATTCGGTTTGTCGGACTGTCTGACAAACTCTCTTACTCCAACCCGATGCTCACAGCCATGTGTCACTATGACTGTGTCAGGCAGGAGCAGAATACCTGGGGACCCCGTAACGCCTATAGGATGATCACTCAGCACTATACTCAACTTCTAGGCTCTTAAAAGGGCACCGTAATTTACTCGGGCCCTCATTTCTCTCGTTGTGGACATGGCCGAATCAGCAAGGGTATCATTTCAATCCACCTCTACCCACATTCAACCTGAGGAGAGCAACAAGGAGGATGCATCTACAACCGCTTTTGACAACAAGTCCAATGCAGACCCATATCTAGTGCGCTTCGACGAGGGCGATCCAGCCAATCCCAAGGTACTTTCCAGTTACTGCGAGATTACTATGTTGATGAGCTCACCAACTCGTTTAGAACTGGTCTTTCGCCAAAAAGTGGTACCTCACCCTCGCTGCAGGTCTCCTGGTCCTCAATGCGTGCGTATGACATTTCTCGCAAATACCAAATGCTCATGCTTGTTCGTTTGCCCCATCTAGCACCTTCTCGAGTAGTACCCCAGCTGCTCTAATACCAACTTTCATGAATGTATTTGAAATATCCCAGGAGGTTGGAACGTTGACTGTTTCGCTTTTCGTGTGCGGTTACTGTGTCGGCCCTTTGCTTTGGGGTCCGTTATCGGAACAGTACGGACGACGCCCAATATTTATTATATCTTTCTTCATATACATGGTCAGTCGGCGTCTGCATTCCTTACCTGCTTTTCACTCAATTGCCTTCATATTTTAGTGCTTCCAAATTGGGTGTGCTTTGTCGCAGAACATCGCATCCATTTTGATTTTCCGTTTCCTTGGGGGTACATTTGCAGCTGCCCCTTTAGCAAATTCAGGGTAGGTATTGTCTACTTCAAGGGCAAGTTCCATTTTGACACCGCGAGTCTCCCAGTGCTCTCATATCGGACATCTGGGACGCAAAGGCACGCGGCACTGCTCTTGCGGTTTTCACAGTGGCTCCGTTTGCCGGACCAGGTATCGGACCAGTAGTATCAGGATACCTTGTCCTGTCTGGTGTCTCATGGCGCTGGCTTTTTTGGACATTGACCATTTTTGTAAGTCCTTTCACCATTTTCTATCAACCATAACTCACACGTATGCTTTTAGGCTGGCGTCTGCTGGTTGCAGATTGTTTTCACGATCCCCGAGACATATAGGTGAGCGCTTCTTACGAAATAGCCTCATGTGCGAGACGCTTACCTCACTTTCAGTCCAGTGCTTCTTGCCAAGAAAGCGAAAGAGATCCGGGAGCGCACTGGAGACGAGAGATACCACGCTGCCATTGAATCACAAAAAATGACACTCTCACAGCGCTTGGAAACAATCCTTGCGCGGCCTTTCAAAGTTCTCTTTCGTGAACCGATGCTGATTGCTATAACTCTGTATATGAGCGTAAGTGTGGTTATTTTGTCACGACGAGAGGGCCATTGACACTGGATCCTAGTTCGTCTACGGCTGTATATACCTGCTTTTCGAGGCTTATCCTGTGGTTTTCACCAAGGGGCACAACTTGGATGCGGGTGTGTCTGGACTTATGTTTCTTCCGCTACCCATTGGCGGGTTTCTTGCGGTTGCGACTGTGTGTATTTTTCATCCTTGTGCTTTCACGTTCTTATGACACGTTTTTAGTACATTCTCTTTTTTAACCCACAATACGAGCGCAAAGCCCAAGAATGTGCACCAAACCCTGTGCCGCCAGAGTTCAGATTGAGGGTCGCCATGGTCTCAGCGCCGTTCTTTGCCATATCGTTCTTCTGGTTTGCATGGACGTCCTTTCCTAGCATTTCGATATGGGCCCCGATGATGTCGGGGGCGTTGCTCGGATGGAGTATTTGCTTGATATTTGTATGTTGTCACAATTTGCACACTGGCCTACGGCTCACGACGGTTTCGAAGCTTGCCCTGTTTAACTACGTCATTGATGGATATTTGGCTGTCGCTGCCTCGGCGCTAGCCGCAATTACTGTCGTTCGCAGTCTGTTCGGCGCTGTATTTCCTGTGAGCCAAGATACTATTAACTATCCATACATCGACTGATCATAATTATTCAGCTCTTTGCAACTCAGATGTACGATAGCCTAGGCCCTGAATGGGCTTCGACGTTAGTTGGTTTCGTCGCTCTGATCATGACGCCAATTCCCTTTGTCCTGTCAAGGTATGTTTCATACAAGCTCTGCTGCATCATGCTGAGCTAATGCTAAAACAGATATGGACCAATATTGAGATTAAAGTCAAGATATGCTCCTTCCGGGCCACTACCTTCAAGCTCTCCAGCATGATTTAATAACTTATTTGTATATAAAATCCCAAGTACCCAGGCATAAACATACCGCATAGTAATTTTCCTAGATTTTTTTTTGGGTGGGCGGCTATTGTAATGGCAAATGTAGCATTTAGACAACGAGTTATAATATTCCAATTTGCATTTGTGTCCAGGTTCCCACGCTTTAAAGAGTGCAGAGCAGCATCCGAGTCGCAGGCCCTCAAACTCATTCTGCTTTGCCTACCATGCCTCCCATGGCATTGACCGGAATTGTCACTAAAGCTGGCTGCATGCAGAAGACAGCCACTGTGACTGTTTCACGCCATGTTGTCCACAAATTAACTGGAAAAGTAAACTTTCAATTTGGTCCTACGAAGAATAAGTGTGCTCACCCTGCCTTCAGCGTATTGAACGAAGTAAAAAGATTCTAACACACGATGAACAAGAAGGTCCGTCGCCACCATATCTTTCTCTGCGTATATGCTGAGTCATAGAACAGTCCTTCGACTGAACGACACCGTGTTAATACGAAACTGCCCTCCAATATCCGCGCGGAAACGCTTTAAGCTGGAAAAGATCTTGAAGAGTCCAGAGACAGAGCGGGATTTGGCACACATGCAAGCTGCACAACAGTCGTAGTGGTGTGATGACACCGAGTTAATGTGTACGTCTGCTCACTCGCATAGATGAACTTGCTCGCCCAACGTAGTGTGTTCCGTGATTTTGGACCTGGTTTTCCATGGACCGATTTCTGTGACCGAACCTCCAGAGTCTGCATGGCATTCTAGACTGCGCTTTGAGTCCTTGTTCTTACTCGTCATGTAGAGGCACTCATATAATCAGCATTGATTTCAAAACATCCTGATGTGCTACTAACATGCTGACCCAGCGTTACTGTGGATGTTTGTTGTCTTTCATGCCCAAATGATGCAAAGCTTCACGTCTAGAGAGCCCTCGTTTCGGGGGTTCGGTGACATCGAGGCTGGGCTACTTGAGCTGGTACACTTCACTAATGGGAAGGAACCGCTTGGGGGCCCGGTCAAGAACGGAAAGCTGATGGGCTATCTATATCACGTATAGGGTTTATATTTATGCAGTAGCAACATGTTTGTAACCATGATGTACTTGTGACTCCCCAGGCCGCAAACTCCTTAGCAGTACTTGATCCAGCCTGGTCTGACACCGCGTACGCCATTTTCAGCAGCAAGGAGAACCAGATCACAGTTGTGATCTGATGTCGTCCACAATGTTACCAAGGAATGGTTCACTACTAGATGTTATAACCCTTGCATGCTACGGTAATAGTCAATCACGACCTTATTACTATTTGCAACCAGCCTCATTGTCGACAACGTTTCAGCTGAGGCGTACACCTTCTATCTTGAGCGACTCGGAGCTTTCCAATCGCACTTCTTTGGATGATCAGTACTAGTTTGATCCAGCTCAAGTTGGCCTGCAACTTCGCCCCCACTGCATTTTTTCAACATCGTCCTCGTCCCGATTTTTGAACTCACATTAACTAGGAATCAGTACGTCTTGCACGTATTTCGTGTATCCAGGGATGTCGAGGAGTATGCCACGGGCTTATTACCGCGAGGTACAAGAGGAGATCTTAGTAGACGACGAGTGGGATTTCGCACAAGGTACGATTGACTTTGATCTTGTATTTTGCGCGTGAAGTGACATAGTTATGGACACGGTCCCACTCCCAAGAGGTTGGTTCTGCCCTCATTCCTGGTATACCGCTACCGGTAGAAAGGAGTGCTTCAAGTGACTCGATCTCATCAACGGTCAGTTTCCAATGAACTTCTATTCTGGTATCTTTCTCGCATAACTAAAATTGACATCAGCAATCATCCGTCTACTCCGGTCTGGAAGACCTGAGCGATATGATGTGCAATATGCCTGAAGAGGGCAAGTTAATTCATCGTCGATGTAATCTGAGAGCCTGACAATTAGTCACAGTCTTGAATGGCACTGTGAACATTATCTCCCCCAAAGTTGACATTCAAATGATCTCCCGTTCATCGATTGCCGTCGTTGGCTCTAGTTCTGTCCAGCCCCTTTCAGCAATGTCTGTCGGCTCGTCGGATTCGGCGGATTCTGCTTCACCTTCAAGCAGTTGGTCCTCTGTCCTAGGTAAACGAAAAACAGAGGAGCCTCCTGACAATTCTTTGTCTTCACGCAAAAATGCGAGAATCGGCGATGCAGATATTAAAATCCATTCAATCGTGGGTGCTTCTCGTGCAGTTTTGAGACTGTTCTTAACAAAATTCACAGGCTCACGATCGAAATCTACAAGCTTATTTTGACAATAAAAACATATCCTTCGGGGTACAGTGGCTGATCGCAAAACTGGTCAGTTACGATGTTCTTGCATACGAGAATATCAATATTCCCGACTTGGATAAGCTCCGCGGCACAAATCAAGAAGCTACCCCACGCGTGGCCGAGGTATTTGCAAGCCACAACTCCAAGGGCGAAGCAGAAGGATTCTTCGTGAAGGAAAAGGCAGTTCTGGTACTGTGCTCCTTTGGTTTGCGATGGTCGATAACTGATGTCATAACAAGTCGCCTTGGAAAGAGCTTGACCGAGAGCACGAACATGCTCTTGCAATGGGTGATAGTTTTGACGGGTTCCAGCGACAGGCCGATGGTTGGTATGGAGGGAAAGTGCATTTTGGTGCAACTTTGAAGGCCATCGATAAGAAGACCGCAACACCCGAATATCGAATTCAACTCAATCCGCCAGAGCTTGGGTCCTCGTCGAGACTGGCTCGACAGTATGGTTCGAAGAATTTTCTACGCGTGAAGGTGCCGAGGCATATTCTAAACAAGCCTCAGCATGGCCTTGTGGAGTTTTTTTCGCAACACTTTCTCCTCTGTGGTCTGGTTTATCGGGCATTTTATGCAAGAGATGGAAGTGTTTTTCTCGTAGCAACTAATTTTTCGACGGGATGTGGTCGAATTCCTTCTCATGCTTATCCTCCACCACCGTCTCTGGAGGACTTTCTCGACTGGCATAACCCCATATATTGCAACACGGCTCAGGTTGGCAGCAGTTCTGAGAGTTCGTAAACATCACTAATGCGTTTCAGACTGTGGCAAAATGGTCCTCACGGTTTGCATTGGGACTTTCGAACTCTGTCCCAGGTATTACTATCAGCCGAGAAAATATCATATATCTGAAAGAAGAGGGTAAGTTGCTATTGGTATCAATTATAGTGAAAACTGATGTCTGCGCCAAAGACCCTGGGGGTCCGGACATGACAGACGGCTGCGGGTATATCAACAAAATTGCCTTGAAGGCGTTACGCGAGCTCTTGCAATGGGACACAACACCGACGGCAATCCAATGTAGAATCGCTGGTGCCAAGGTAACAAGCACCTGGCGAAGTGTCGGGCAAGCTAAATATTTATTTTCATGTAGGGACTCCTACTCCTGCATCCTGATTCATCGGAAAATTGTTCTGACGTCCCTCGTGTTTGGTTGCGCGAATCGCAAATCAAAGTCAAGTATCCTCAAACTCAAAAGCTATCGCCTGGTCAATTAACAATTGATGTACTACGGTCATCTCATATGCGCTCTCCCTCTCGCCTTGCTGCAGAGACCATAGTGAATTTTGCTGAAAATGGTGTTCCCCACTCAGTATTTATTGATCTGATGAAGGAAGGTTTGGATGCTATTGTCGACAGTTTGCTTGACTGGGATGGACCAGATGCCATGTATTGCCTATGGCATAGTGTCGCCAGAGCCGGTTCAGTAGTTGCATCCAGATTAGCTCGTGAAGCTGGTGGAGAAGCTCGATCAAGAGGTTTCGCCGTCAAAGACGACGATATTGAAGACGATGACGAAGACGATCTGGATGCGGTTATCGAAACTCCTCGCTCAGTCGCTTGGTGGGGTGACGAGGTCTCGGGTTGCCCTTCTTCTCTTGAAGAGACGGTAATGGTCATGCTTGACTCTGGTTTCACTCCTCGCGATTGCCCTGTCCTCGCTGACAAGCTTCGTCATGTTCTTAAGACGATGGTCGACAACTTTGTGCAACGATATAAAATCGAGGTGCCCATGTCTTGTATAGGGTGGATTGTACCAGGTGCGAGATTATCAATAATCGACGCTTCGTATATTCAACCATTGTGCACCTTAGATCCTTCTGGAACATTGGCTCCTGACGAAGTGCAAATTCTATCGAAGGACTCGAAGTTCCGCTGTCCTGATGGAACAGAGTCAAATGTTGTATTGGGTGATGTCCTGGTCAGTGTTATTCAATGGCGCTCCTCGATTCATTACAGACGCTGAGCTAATAATAGCTCACACGACATCCTTGTAAACTGCCGACAGATACTCAGAAGGCATGCTGATCTGTCGTCTACTGTTTCTTTCGCATATTAATGACTTGGAGGCAGGTCAGAGCTGTAGAAAAACCGGAGCTTAGGCGCTACACAGACGTGATAGTGTGCTCCGTGCAGGGAACTCGCCGCTTTGCAGATCTTCTTGCTGGAGGTACGTCAAAATATAAGATTGTATCCATGTCAAGATACTGAATGACAGTTAGGCGATTACGATGGGGACAAGGCAATTGCTGTTTGGCAGCCATCTATAGTGTCGCACTTCAAAAATGCCGACCTTAAATATGCTCATCCACCTGACAATCTCTTCGAAAATTTCCATAAGAACACCCTACGAGTCGATGATTTGTTAGAACAACACCGAGGGAGCAAGTTCGATGATCTCATACCCCGCCTGCAGTCATTTTTATTAGGAGGATTGCGCGACATATCGTCAGTCGGGAAGTACTCGAACTTACACGACGTAGCGGTGTACACCCTTGGATATGCACATAACGAGACTATTCGTTTGGCTTACATGTAGGTCGCGGTTGTTGTAGTTGTGGGGATACACATTTATACGACCACAGGTTTTGCAACATTCTCGATGGAGCGAAGAGTGGATTAACCGTTTTACCGGAGGTCATGAAGAGCGATACAAAACTCTACCACAAGCGCTCTCCGGAGTGGAAAGAATGTGGGGAGGAGAAACCGGAAACCAACGAAATCAACGCTCAGCGTCCCAGAGGCATGACAGAATTTGTTATGGATACGATTATGAATCATGCCCGGAGCCACCGGGACTTGAAACTGCAACAGGTCGATAGCGCTTTTTCCAAACATCACAGTCACAGAGACCCCTCTCTCGAGAAGCCATGGCAGGATGCCGAGTCAAGGATGCGGCGTGTGAAGTGCAGCAATGAGTATGCTGCTTTGACAATGGAAATGGAACTCTCCAAGATACGCGAACACGTCGAAAAGATGCGTGAAGAGCACAAGAAGAATGTCCGTCGTAGTTTCTCTGGCCTTAAAATTGAACGACGGCAAGACATTCTTCGCTCCCTCGCTCGTGATTTCACTGCTGCCCCAGACCTTTCATCTTTTCTTTTCTTCTCGTCGGAGGAGGTGGCAAGGCTCAAGGCTTCCTACGCATATATTCACGGATGCCCAAACACTGTTGGTCAATTTCCCTGGGACGTTGCTATGCGAGAGCTCGGGATGATCAAGGCGAGGAGCCTTGGTCCGTCGAAAACAGTTGCACTCGGTTTCTATGAAAGGTTTGTATTGACGCGAGCAGCCTTTCATTGATGGTTCAGTATGTGATGATCTGTAATATGTAGGCTAGTATCTCTTTAGTAGCATGTACGGCGTACAGTGTATGAGGAGTGCTCGAGGTTATCGCGAGATTAAACACAGTCGTTCAAGTGAGTTGGCACTCCTGTAGGGACCAGCAATGTGATTCCGAAGTATCTTCACAGCGATATTTGTCTAAGAGTTTGGCGTAGATTGAGCCTGCTGAAGCTTCGTTTGGATTTCAACGAGCTGCGACACAACGAATTGTCGGGTCAAACTCGTCATTGAGAAAAGCGGGCAAGCGACAATACCTCGTTCTTCTTTTTCTCTGACCTATCCTCGCCATCATTGATTTGTGCATCTACGCGTTTTCTGTGACGCTGATGAGTCCTGCATTCAACTCAGACATGAAACCAGTGACATTTCGCTCTTGATAAATTCCAGGCGCGTCTCCACATTGGTTTTGGCCTCATTCTGATCTTGAGGCACCAATACAGGTCCCACAAGTTTATAGACAGTATTACTGGGGGTTAGCTGCGCAAACTCCTGGAAGACGGAGTTGGTACGATGGATCTGCGAAGATGTTCGACGAACCTTTTTGACCATCTCATTCTCGGAAAGCTGGGCATCAAGACGAGTGCGGTTCTCCACTAAACTTGCCAGTTCTGTTTGTATTTTCTGGTACTCCGTTGATGCAGATTGGAACCGGAATTCTAGAGACATGACGAAAAATAGATAGTGGCCTTCGCTTGTCCGATGCCCGCTATCACAGTCCTCCTTTGATTGTTATGTAACACTCTCGTTCCGTAAGTGCCGCTGCTGCTAATCCTGGCTGCTGCCTTTTCCCCACCCACCACCCTTTCCTTCGACGTCCATCGTGGATTCTCGTAGCTTACTTTACAACTCTCTTCAATTTTTGCTTATTTACAGTATGTGTTATTTGGGCTCTTAGTTCCATAACGCGCCTCTTATCTTCTGACCCCATCGATAACCTTTTCACCCGCCCACCTGTTGTAGTGTCTTGGTAGTTTTGGGTAGTGTCGTGCCCTTAATTCTTTTTCTCAGACTACCTCACACTCGAGGATTCGGTTCTTGACGCACCGACAGTCAGCCTGTCTCAGCTCTCGTTCTTACTTGACAGCACATCCAAACTTGGTGTCTCGTCACGTCGTCTCTGGATTAAGTAGTCAAACGATATCAACAGATTCACAGTAAGCTACATGTTAGCTACGTTTTTGCTCCAGTGGTCCTGATAGTCAATTGGTACCTACCTGCTGAGTCTGGGGCTGCGAGTTTACCCACCTGTCCTCGCAGCTCACCTTGGCACAGGTTTGGGCCGCTATCGGGGCCGGGTGCCCCTCTCGGGGTTCCGCACAAATAACTATCTGCGTCCAGTCGGCGCAAACATTCTCTCTCACGCTCTCACTGAAACTGTATCACAATAGCCCCCACAAAGTTCAAACGTTCAATCACCACGGTGTTCCGTTAGGAATGCCTATTCATGTGAGCTCATGTGAGCATGAAACACGATCTGATGATGTGTGAGCGCTAGGCAACCCGTTTTTAACTAGCAAGAACCTTCAGTGATTTCACTCAGCTCCTCGCCACCTTCTTCCTTCTCATTCCCTCCGAATTCGCCGCAATGAAAGTCAATTGGAGTAAGGTAGACCAACCTGATCTCGTGTTCCAGCAATTTCCAAGTCGGCGATCCCAAGTCTATGGTACCAAGGGTGTCGTCGCTTGTTCCCAACCTCTCGCAGCGGAAGCTGGACTTGAAATCCTCAGGAAAGGCGGGAACGCAGGTAAGTACCGACGTTCTCGGTCTCAGCTTACACCGACACTGTATTCTCGTTCATAGCTGACGCTGCCGTTGCAACTTCCGCCGCCCTTAATGTGACCGAGCCAAGTTGCTGCGGTATAGGAGGGTGTGTCTGTTCCACGAGCAAGTGCATAATCCCATTCTGAGAGTGAAATAGGGATGCCTTTTGCCTCTTCTATGATGCCAAAACGAAAGCCATAAAGGCGATGAATGGCTCTGGCCACTCTCCTCAGAAGTTATCGATCGATTACTTGCGCCAACGAGGTGTTAAAGGCGGCCAGATTCCTCTCAGAGACCTTAATTGTGTCACCGTCCCAGGTTTTTCTTTCAACATCTCTGATCATACAGTGAATGAACAAGCGAGTAGGTGCTGCCGCTGCGTGGGTTGATACTGTGGAAAAGTTCGGAAGTGGAAAACTCAGTATCGCTGAAGTTTTGGCGCCTGCGATTAGGCTCGCCGAGGAAGGGTCCGTGATATTTATCCCACTGCTTATCGCCAAGTTTATTGACCACTCACGCTTGTAGAGTTCCGGTATCAGAAATTCATAGTTATAATGCTAGTTCAGCTTTTGTTCACGTCGGGCAAGTCGCTGATTTATCTATAGTGGCAGCACTCGGAAGATTTGATACAAAATGCGTCGCCGAACGGACATGAAATGCTATTGAACGGGAAAGCACCTCTCCCAGGTCAAATCATGAAGTTCCCCAACCTTGCCAAGACTTTCCGCGCTGTCGCGGAGCAAGGAAAGGATGGTTTCTATAAAGGCCGTATCGCAGAAGCTATAGTGGAGCTCGTTCAGAGTAAAGGGGGTGTTATGGAGCTCGACGATCTTGCAAAGCACGAGACGTCGTTTGTAGAACCAATCAAATACACTTATGCTGAAGATGTTACTGTTTATGAGGTGAGCCGTCGATGTTGTGGCTTACAGGTAGATGCTGACTTCCTTGTAATGTAGTGTCCTCCCAATGGTCAAGGTAAAGATAAACGAGTCTTTGCTGAGTGTAACTAAGTTCGTTACCAGGCATCACTGCATTGGTTGCTCTTGGCATTCTCGAGCAAATGCAGATACAAGGAAAGATTCCGTCTCTCCTGGAATTAGAACACAACTCTGCCGAGTATCTCCATGCACTCATTGAGGCTCTGCGGTGCGTATTAGTGATCGAATGCTCTGAATTCGTGGTCGTTTACGTCTCTTTTATTTAGTCTTGCCTTTTCGGGTGAGATCATTGCATGGCTTACTTGTGTTTCGCAACTGACAGGCAGCAGATACACAGTACTACGTGACTGATCCTGAGTTCAACAAAATCCCGGTCGATGAACTACTAAGCAAGGTTAGCAATCGAGCCTGCATTCCGTCGCATCTAATCTGGGCCGTAGGAATATCTATCTAAACGCGCAGCTCTATTCAACCCTCAAGCTAGAAACCCCGACATTGTCCACGTGAGCCTTGTTCGATGGTCATTCGCATTCAATTTACTCATAGTTGGGTAGGGAAACCCAGTGAACTCATCTGATACAGTCTACTTCACTGGTATGATAGATAATGTAGCCTTGTGCCGCATCCATTTACTAAGCGACTTCGTGTTTCAGCTTCGGATCAGTGGGGGAACGCATGTAGTTTTATTCAGAGCAATTATGCAGGTAGGACATTCAGCTTATCCGCGAATGCACGCGTTGATGCTTTGCAACCAAAGGTTTCGGGACAGGAGGTGACATCAGTTCGCGCTACAGTTTAGACGATACTGAATCTTATCATATGAAGCTGTACCAAAGGGGTGCGGCTTTACTCTTCAGAACAGGGGTGCTGGATTCGTTCTACGGGAGGGTCACCCTAATTGCTTACAGGTATATCATCCAGCAAACTTACCGGTGCAGCCCATTGAATTGTGCCGTGTTTGTAGGGCGGAAAGCGGCCATACCACACCATCATCCCTGCAATGGCGTTACGAGGGGACGACCTGTTCCTCTCCTATGGTGTAATGGGTGGTTTCATGCAGGTATGTACTCGCACCCCTCCAATGCTCGTAGATAGTGATTAAACGATCATCACACAGCCTCAAGGTCACATTCAGGTCCTGCTTAACATGCTGCGTGGATTCACTGCCCAAGCTGCGCTTGATGCCCCTCGATTCTGCATCTCAGCTGGAATGCCTGACCCAGATGACAAGAATCCTGCTGCCTTCGGTGTAGCTAGTGGTGGGATTAACTTCGAGGACGCTATTCCTTCATCAACTATTCGGAAACTTCGCGGTACGGCTTTTGTGTTTTGGCATCCTTTTTCTAATGAATGAGTCACTTTAGCTATGGGTCACGATGCCAATACCGTCAGCGGCTGGGGGAGGGAGATGATGGGCCGTGGACAGATCATTCAGAAGATTGTTGATGCATCTGGGAAGATTGTTTGGGCTGCTGGGTGTGACCCAAGGTCGGATGGTCATGCTGCAGCGCAGATTTAAAGACCTCCCTCGGACTGACCTATTGTACTTACACACCAGACAAACGAAGTGCAATAAATATCCACAATAATGTAGCAAATTATGTGCTCTAACAGTGGGTATAACTCATGAATCCTCTAATTAAATCACATTCTCCTCTGTCGCTCACTTCCGACTGTCATGATGTTGTTAATCAACAGGGGAAAATAAAATTCGAAACACTCACCCGCTTGCTGACTTCGGTACTCACGAAGAGCGCGGGTCCTGTCAGGCCCTTGGATCTGCCTCCATCCAGACAAGGGCACGACTACAACTGTTGCATTGTCTTCCCCACCCAACTCTTCAGAGTATGATAATATTTGCTCTGCAGCTTTCTTTGGGGTGGGTGCACCTCGGGCAACGTCCACTATTTCTTGATCGGATAGTATGGATGACACAC
Source organism: Suillus sp. MG131 (assembly GCA_003313855.1). NCBI lineage: Eukaryota > Fungi > Basidiomycota > Agaricomycetes > Boletales > Suillaceae > Suillus > Suillus sp. MG131. Next base: position 37,193 of record QLOO01002408.1, on the reverse strand, counting down.
CATCGGAGACGATGATCATGTACGCCCATTTGGTGCCTGTCGAGGATGTAAGAAGTTATAACAACACTCCACAGGAAGTATAACACCTTCCAAGAGCATGGTTCGAACATCTGGTTCTGGAGTCACACCATACGGCTTCCACTTGAGATCTCCAAGGCTAAGACTGACATCAGCAAATCATTAGAAGCAGGCGGGTGTGCCGCTCACGCTCTCGTATTCGCCAGAGCACCCATCCAGCTACAAGGTCATCAGCAGGGAACGACGATGGAAACCGTTGCTTTGATTTACCGAGACTCGCCAAACGAATCAGTGATAAGTGATGAGCCCATCATCCGTCGGAGACGTGTGGCCTCCATAAGGGTATCGGGGTGATGATTCTCTGTCATCGGGCGGACGAGACAGTCGTTGGTGCCACAAAGAAGTACTCGAGCATCGCTATTCGCATGTTTTCTAAACATATGTCTGTGTTTATTAAAGATACGACTAACCCAGCATGAGCGACTGTCAAAACAAGTTTTGTGGATGAGAAGAACGGGCGGGTATCAAGGGAGTGAAGGATCGCGACGGACGCTGTCGCTCCACATGTTCTGGCTTCACTCTCAATAGAGAGGAGGCGGTCTAGACTCACCCCATTTGTAAACGTAAACGGACGCGAAATTGCTGCTCACCAACTTCGAAGAATGCCTGGGTAGCACGTGCCTCGAGATCTAGCGGAGGTGTTCCGTTGGACTGATTTAGCCAGGGAGCAAGGGCACCCCCACGGAACCTCTTGAAGTAACCCCCTTGGTCCTTGATCCACAGATACAGCTCTGGGATGTGAGCCTTGTCAACGGATTCGAATAACCCATGTAATTCCTGGCGCAAATACTGAGAAACGGTAGATCCGCCATGTCTGCAAGTGTGAAAGGCTGCTATGTGCCAAGATGGATACGACACATACCCATCATAAAGGCCGACGAAGACTACCTGACGTGTTAATGGATCACTGATGTTCTTTGGAGTCCAATCGATGCCGAGTGTTCTCTTTAAGCCTGCTTGCAGCCCTTCAGGATCTAAGAGTAGTGATGCAAAAGCATAGTAATCTTCCTGGTGACTGCACGAACAGAGACTGAGCCTGAGGTGCGCAACGAGGGGTGAGAATGAGTGCTCACCCACGAGTGCCTCTTGACGATGATACGCCTATGATGGTGGGGGCGTGGAGTGGTACACGGCCTGCGCCACCTATACAAGGTAACTTGTTCGTTCAAACTTCAAAACAAGAAAGGAAGCGAAGGTGACCTGGTGTAGAGAAGCGAACGAAGTCATGGTACCGGCGTAAGGGAATGGTCGATGAGCAAAATGTTGTATTCAAGGCTTTGGACGACTGGAATAGTAAGGACGGTATTCGGTGCATGCTCATGAAAGGGGACGACGAGCATTGCCTCTCAATACATAAGCTTGAAGTTGAAGTAAGAAGCCACTGTAACCACCGAGTAGCTTATACGTGGTGGGAAAAACAACTATGTAGAGCCTTCACGATAGTTTGACGAGTTCAACAAACCCAGTAGTACTATCACGCTCTCCCCGCCTTTGAAAGGGCATCCAGCATGCTTAAGTATATTGCATGTCATTATATGACTACTATCGTGGACGTCGGACTTGAGCCGCGCGATCCTTGGCCGAATTTTGCCTGGGTCATTGATTGTCACCATGTTACATCCATGCACGTTGGAGAACAAAATCACCAAAAATTTGGTTCTCTATAGTGGTCCCGCCAAAATCGGTAGGAGTTGCCTAAAGGACAAGCAGTACTTTTCGATCACTGCGCAAGCACTTGAGGCCACATGCGCCAGAGCATCAAACGTTTTATGAACGAAACATGCATGGCAGGCGACTGCCGCATCACGTTCTTACGAACTAGACCTAGGCCTTACATCTTATTACTGTTTGGTATCAAATCAAACTTCTATCATAATCACGTATATTCGCTATAAAACTCGGGTGCTTCATTGCTCTTCTGACCCTGCTAATTTTTCACTTGAAGCCATGCTTGCCGTCGCTCTACTACTCGCTCTGCCGTTCTGCACCGCAGAGTCAGTATCCAGTTATGCAGGCTCAACCGTCGTTGACTCTTATCCTCCCCCCGGCGCCACCAACACTGCTCTTAACGCTTACTTCCCGGATGGAGATCAAGTCGGTTATGCAGGCCCAACGCCTAGTCAGTGATAATGCCAGTTGCATTTCCTGTGTTCTAATTTAAAAAAACCAGCTGGTGCTGAACCTGCGGCCATTGTCACTGCCATCCCGTTCTCCAAGGTTGAAAATACATTTCCCTTGTCGAGGCCCGATTCGGCAGACGGTGTAGACATCACTTTCAATGTGATGCGTCACTGGGGCAACTTGGCGCCCATGTACTCCGTCGAGTCGTTTGGTCTTCCTGGAGCATCCCCCATCATCCCAGAAGGGTGTGGCATCAATGCAGTACATCTCTTGATGCGCCACGGCGCCCGCTATCCAACCTCTGACTCTGGACCTTCTCATTTCGCCTCTAAACTTCATGCTGCTGCATCAAAAGACGGCTTCCGTGTCACTGGTGATTTGGAATTCTTAGCAACCTGGACATACAAGTTGGGCGCCGAGATTTTGACGCCATTCGGCCGCGACTCGCTGTACGTTCGCTCTCCTTTACTATACTTCCACTGACGCTCCCCTCCATCAGCTTTAGCAACGGGGTTGCCTTCCGCTACAGATATGGCAATTTGCTCAATGCCTTCACGGACCTTCCAGTATTCCGTACTACTTCTGAAGGTTTGTCTGCATCCAACATTTGCTTCATAATGCGCTCTGATGTTTTGCTTGCGTCGTATAGATCGCATGTTGAATTCTGCGTGAGCAATTCATTCATATTTCTGCGTGCGCTGTGCCTGATAATGCTATCGGTAGCCTGAACTTTGCCGCAGGCTTTTTCGACATCAAAACTTATGCGACCGACTATCACCAGGAGATCATCATTGAGGAGAACAACTTCAACAACACCCTTGCTCCTTATTTTGTGTGCCCCAACGTCTATACGGAGGATATTGGTAACTTCGGTGGCATTCAGGCTAAAAAATGGGCGAATATCTATCTCAAAGATGCTCGAAAGCGCTTGCAACCAATGATCCCGGGATTTAATTTGACCATCTCACGATTGATTGATATGCAGGAACTGTGCGCCTATGAGGTAATAACATCATTTACACGGTCTTCGTGGATTTCTGACATCCTGCAGACCGTGGCTCTCGGATATTCCAAGTTTTGCGACCTTTTTACTCAGGAAGAATGGGAAGGATACGAGTATTACGTCGGTATGTTCCCTTAAATGACCCTTGCTGAGCTCGGCGGTGATCTCTGTTTACAGATCTTAGTGAGCGTTTTGAGTGGTAGACTTGCAGCCCGAGTGACTAATGCCTTCATTGCGAACAAAGATTTCTGGTACAGCAGTGGGCCAGGTAATCCAACAGCAGCAGCGCAGGGCCTTGGCTATGTTCAGGAACTAGTGTCACGCCTCACTCACACTCCCATCAGTGCCTGGAACAGCAGCACCAACAGCACTCTTGACTCGAGCAATATCACATTCCCTCTTAATCAACCTATATATGTGGACGCTACCCACGACACGGTCATTTCTAGTAGTATGTTGCCATTTCCTCTCCAGTGCAAGAATACTGACGGAAGGGCTCAGTCGTCACTACTCTGAACTTTTCCAGTCTAGCTGCAACTGGTCCTCTGCCAACCGACCATATACCCCCTCATCGTGTACGCAGTCTCACAGACCAGCGCTTGCCTCGATTTCTGACCAGTCACATCAGTCTTACATTGCTAGCCAGATTGCACCTTTCTCCAGCCAGCTTGTAGCGCAGGTACTCAGTTGCCCAGCCTCGAAGGAGCCGACTCACATCCGATTCCTTCTGAATGATGGTGTGGTGCCACTGACGGGCATCCATGGCTGTACGGAAGATTCGAACGGTCTCTGTGCGCTGCCTAGCTTCATCAGCGGGATGCATGAACGAATTGGGGAGATCAACTTTGCGCATGATTGCTCCGCCAATTACACCATGCCCGATCCCGACAACATAATCGATGGAAGATACCCTAGTTGAAGGGATGGTATATACCCACGAGTTGCGGCCGTGATAACCACGTGGATGTCACGTCACGTGCTTAGTATTTTGCAATTCATAGACCCCTGCCGTTTCCGTCATGATCGATGATCAACGTTCAACCGCGGAGAAGGCACCAGCAGAGCAGTGCACCAGCTAACTCTTGTTTATTTCGTCTTTTTCTTCTTAATAACTTTCTCCACTTGGTACCTGTGAGCCCTTGCTGTTCGCCTTGCCGACCCTTGATGTTCTCACCAATATATTTTCCCTTTGAGGGATAATCTTATTACTTGAAGGATTGACTCAACAGGAAACTTTGTCACTACGATCGATCGACAGCTCAACGACAGCAGTGAGTTTGTCTCTGGCTCCAAATCAGGGAATTTAAGTACCAAATATGCAGCCCCTGATGAGTAAAAACATACGGTCATCCCGAAGTGCGGGCGGCGCCTATAATCAATTTAAACAGGCTGGAGGATGCGCGGGGGCGCACAAGTTCACAGCATTTTTCTTCTTTCGCTCTTTGGACGACCACTATGGCGAACCTGCAAGAAAGTGCGACTGCATTCGACTTCAATGATAGGCTGGGCCTAGTCTTCATCGTAGAGGCGGCAGCACTATCGGTACTGGCTATCACATCTCTTCTGGCATACATTACTGTAGGTGTCGTATCCAATCTCCAACCTCACAGACTTACCCCCAAGTTCACTAGTATAGTGCTGTCACAATTCGAATGGGTGCTACACGCAGATGGTCGACGGACACTCATGTTCATTATTATTTCCTAAATCTAATGATCTTTGACCTCATTCAAGCAATCGGTAAGCTATCCAAAATCATGCGCCGGTGCCGCAGTCTTCGTCTTCTGACAATGTTCCAGGGGGAATGTTTAATATCGCGTGGATTGATGCTGCTGTGTGTTTACACTTTGTATCATGACCGCTCGATAATACTGAGTTTGATCTGTAGGGGATATACCCCGGCACTGTGTGCACTGTGCAAGGTACCATCCTTCTTAAAGTAGAACCATTGGACACCCATTTACCACAATCATCACAGGTGCCTTCAAGCATGTAGGCAATACGGGGGCAGCTTTCAGGCGAGTCTCATATATCATTTAGCTTTACATCCAGATGCTAAATAATCTTCCCAAAACAGCACGATAGTAACTATCTTCCGTCATGGTCCATGGAAACCTTTCTCATTCTAATTTGTTTCTGCCAGACTATCGCCTTGCACACGATGCAAGTATTGGTATTGAAGTGGGCTACCCCTCCAAAAGCAGCACTATTGGGCTCAGCTATTATATGGCTAATCGTTGGCCTGATGGTCGGAATACCAAATATAGTGATTGATAATTTCTATGGACCTACCGGGCATTGTACGTCCACGATTCAGCGAGGTTATGTACGTGGCTAATTGATCTTGCATTGGCAGGGTGCTGGATCGAACGTAACAACTTCCAACGAATGGGTCTTCAATACATGTGGATGTGGCTTGCAGCATTCATCACTATTGTTGTTTACATCTTCCTTTCTCTCGTGGTCAAACGGATCATTAGCATTGATGGATACAGGATTCGGTGGACGTCGCCCGAGACCCGGAGTGTCACGCCGTCCGATGGTTCTGACCCTCGACAACGGGGGGACGAAGGAGCCATCGCGGTACGAATGCTCTTGTGAGTTTGACAATGGCCCACAGTCAGTGAACCGTTCCTAATCTTTACTTTTCCAGCTACCCTGCGGTCTACATGGTCACAGTAGGTGGAGTTACTCGTTAGCTATGGTACCGCCTGATCTTGCGACAGGTGTTGCCTATCACTGCTGCCCGCTTCACGCAATTTCAAACACACAAAGTCCCATGGGGAGTAACGGCTTGGGCAGACACCCTTCTTCTCCTATCTGGATTCTTCAACACGATCCTATATACGCTGACGCGCCCAAAGCTCCTTCCGCGTAGACGTCGGTCGCCCTCGCGGGTTGTTCTCACATCCACGGGCTCGAATCACCAATTTGGTAGGACTAACCGATTTCAAAACCACAAACACTATCCTTTCGATTCAAAAAGTGAAGAAGGAGAACTCCCTTCTATGAGTTTTGAACTCATGGAACCCCAGCGCTCTTCGTCCGAGTTGCGCTTTGCTCATCCCGTAATATCAAATGTCGAGCAATGATTGTCTTGTATTATTATGGGACACGGTTCCCGCCAATGGTGTGTGCTACTTCGTGCTTAGATACGACAGTAGACATAGTCCAAATTCCATGCAGCACATTTACTCTAGCCTTGACACTGTAGTCTTAGATAACTGTTATATCGTAATTGGTCAGGAAAAATCCACTTTAGTAGTGGCAGTGTATTTACTCAGTGCGTTTGCGGACGGACCAGCTCAGCGGTCTCCACAACCTCGTCAACACAGACATTACCATGGGGTCGAGTCAGTCGACACCCAAGGTTACTGCTCATGATCGAGCGATTCTTGAGTGCGTGGGCTTTCACGATTTCTCAACCAAACGGTAACGCCAAACAAGTGCATCTGTTCCTTAGTCTCAAACTTCAGCGCGATAAGCTAAAGCAGTACCAGAAGAAGGTTCGACTGCACAGTCACTTTAGAGGTGCTGCGTCCATAATCTTTCAATATAGATACAAGTCGTGCTCGACCGCGAGCATGAAATTGCCAAAGCCCATCTCGCTACCGGTCAGAAGGACCGTGCCGTCATAGCCCTCCGAAGGCGCAAGTATCAGCAGAGCTTGCTGCTGAAGACTGATAGCCAATTGGAGAACTTGGAACAATTAGTCCGTCTTATTCACATTGCTCGGACGCACGCTGAAAACCTATGTTCCTTGTAGGTGTCAACCATCGAGTTCTCTTTGGTCGAGGTTTCTGTCCTTCATGGTCTCAAGCAAGGCAATGAAGTTCTTCAAGAAATTCATCGCGAAATGAGCATCGAGAGTGTCGAGAAGCTCATGGATGAGACGCAAGAAGCGAGAGAGTATCAGCGGGTATGTTGTATTCTATGCTGCTCGTGCTGTATTGAGGATGGTGTACAGGAAATCGGTGATTTGCTAGCGAACAGATTAACACATGATGAGGAGGACGCCGTCCAGGCGGAGCTCCTTGCATTACAAGGGGAAGCGGTCAGTACGAGATGTCGGACATTATTTTACCCTTTTCACATGATATCTAGCTTGGACAACGCCTGGATTTGCCATCTCCGCCAAGCTCTTTGCCGCTTGTTTCAGAAGGTGAGGGTAGTTCACGATTGTCGGGCGGCTTTCACTCACATTTCTATTCTAGATGTCCAGCAAGTACCCTTAGAAACCAAGAGGGAGCGAGTTCTCGTGCCTGGTTAGCACCTGCTAGCACGCAGAGTATCACAGGGATTTCATTTTGGTATTGTTTATATCCTCATTTGCGGCCTAGGCCTTCTCCAAGCATCTACAGATACTACGACACTACAGTATGATGACGGATAATGATACATATATTAGATGTCAGACACTAGAGCAACAGCACCAGTCAACTACTACCAACTGTCAAAGTTTCCGAACCCAATTTTTCGCTTCTTTTTGGCATCGTCGCCAACGTCACTGGCTTGTATGCCAGGTGTTACCTGATCCAACGGCCTCTTGATACCGAGATACTTGCCCACTCCCACGCCTGCAGAACCCCCACCAAAGGCCGAGTCCCCAGTGCCGACTTTCACCCCAAACCAATTAATATCATCCCCTTGAGTCTTGTCAGGTTGTTTCTTTGAATCATCTTGTGCTTCTGCGCGCCGAGCAAGTTTTCTTGCAAGCCGTGTCTTATGTGTCTCAAAGGGATCCTGATGTCTAGAAGAGAAGGTACATGAACATAGGTCTGAGCAAAGAAGCAATGTACGCACATAATGACTTCTGTTATCCGCACAGGCTTCGATGGGCGTTCTGTTCCGTCTTTACGAGGAAGTTTTTCCAGAGCATCGAGGACATCATCTCCCCCAACTAGCTTACCGAATACAGTGTGCTTGTTGTCAAGGTTCGGCGTAGCTCTGAATGTGACGTAAAATTGCGACCTGTAATGGCACTCGTCAATGAAACAGAAAACAAAGGTAAGCCGGCAGACGGACGTATTCGTGCCAGCGCCTTTGTTGGCCATGGCGACGATACCACGACTATCATGTTTAGCAGCACCTTTCATGTCATACTCGTCTCGGAAAGGAGTTCCCCAGTGTGACTCTCCACCAGAGCCTGTACCAGTAGGGTCACCTGTTTGCACCTATAGTGATGAGTATCCAATCTTGCGAGACGACGAATGAAGAAGTACCATAAAGCCAGGGACAAGTCTGTGAAAGAGGCAGTTGTCATACTTTCCCGCTCTTGCAAGCATGAGAAAGTTGTAGCAAGTTTTTGGTGCCTGTGAGGGAGTGTTAGCCACGTCAATAAGAGCGTACAGCACTGACCTTGTCGCAATACAACTCCAGGTTCAACGAACCGCCCAAACTGGTCACGACCCGGACATATGCTCTTCGTTTCCCAACGTCTTTCTCTTTACCCTTACCCTTGGGCGGGTTTGACATTTCTTCGAACATCAGTTCTTCCTATGCTACCATCAACAAGAATGTTCGCCGTAGCCGGGATTTTTAGCGCACCTCGTCCCACAGTAGTTGTGAACTTTGTGTCTGAGGATCTACAGACGTTGACGTCAGTGATGCACCAGGTGCGCCGCTAGAATAAGGAGAAATGTTCCCTGTTATGATACTCAAGCTGCATCCTGTAGTGAAATACTATAGAGCTCACAAGGAACAGCGGCTTTACCCTTCACTTCAGAGACCGCTTTAACGGTAGCTGGCTTGGACTTCTCATCCTTCTTTGCAATGGTGGTGGCACCAGAATTGATTGTAGACGAGGGTGGGAGACCATGGGGGTTTTGCAATGTGATGACGTCCTCCCTGTAAGAGTAACGTTGAGTTTGGAATGGTGAAGGAAAACTCGACCACTAACTTCTTGAATTTAGCATCTTCAAGGAGATCCTTACCGCCTTTGATACTCTCTGCAAGGAAAACATTTCCTGTGGTTGCAATTGCTACTATATGCGAGTGCTCGCTGAAGGGCTTGAACGAAATTGGATCATGGATTTCGCCAGATGCTTTGCGCGAATAGTGGAGTGTTATCAGGTCACCTGGTGCAAGAGGCTCTTTTGTAATAGGATTTGAATTGTTATGCTGCCTTTGAATGGAAGCGTAAGACAGATGTCACCTCGCAGGAAGAGAGGTCAACTTGCTTCAGCCAAGGAATAATGTTTACGAGATCAAAGACGAAGCCCGTTCCATCTGCGTTGCGGGCGCATACTGGATGATCAAAAGGCTGGAAAGAAAGCGCGCAGCAGTCGAATGGCGTTTGTGCTCGAGGGTGCGGTACTTGGAGCTTTCTGTACAAAACATGAGACTACATGATATGATTTGGGTGCAGAAAGGACTCACGCTTTGTATCCGGACGATGCAGAATGCTGTCCAAATTCGCCAGCATGTTCTGCATGTGTGATGTAAAGTTTGTTAGAATTTCCGTGGCCCATGTTGCAGTTGACTTGGGACTGAGTGTATAACCTCGGCCACTGGCAAGTGCTTCGACGTCCACTTCCGAATCTAATAGACGCAAACAAGACGAACTACGATTGACAGAGACCCTCTTCATCAAATCCATCTTTTTCAGCTTGCAGATGCTGCGTCATGCCACCGCAAAAACAAGACGGACTACTGTCGTGCTTGATTTCCTTGCGCCAACTGCGTTCGGATACCGTCTTGGTAGTTCCAAGGTGCAACCGCGACCTTCGGTGACAAAACCACCCAAAAGACGTGACACGGAGAGACTCGCAGAATTCCCAGTCTCCGTACGCACACAAAACCCAGCAATTCTTTGTCAGAACATCAAGCAACGTATCAGCTTACTGAGCCAGCCAGGCGCTGCTGCTGTCTCCGACCCAGACATTAACTTCTTTGACGAAACGGTCGTCGAGCTTCGTCTCGCTCTGAAGGCTGATGACATCGCGCGAGTAGGAGAGCTATGGTCGCAGTTGGAAGATAGAAAGTTGTTGCGGCTCCTCGGTCGAGAGTTGCGTGGGTTTTCCGAGCGCGCTGCTAAGCTGTGCTTCACGGACAACTCTAAGCCTTGCGACGTAGACGAGAGGAAGATCATTGAGGGCATAGCCATTGCTGCCGCCTGCGAGGGCGCAGAAAATGCTCTCGCGACTTGTATGATCACACATATAAAGAGAGGCGACTCGCAGGCAGCCCTTCGCCTCTACAGATGTTTTCTGGTTCGCTCCAGCAACCAGACCGCATCTGAGCCCCTACCATCCTCAACGCAGGAAGATATCGAGGATGTGAATGGAATAGCTCTCAATTTTCTGGATGATCAGCTGTCTCACCAATCCAATTCCTCGCTCGTCCTTGCAGCAATAGCCGCACATGCACTCGAAGATTCATTTGAGGGCGCACTGAAGGTCATGCTCGATAACCCTGTGCGCATCAATCAGTCCGCCCAGAAGGAGTTCTTGGTTTCATTTGATGACTTCTCATTCCGGGCAAAAGTTCGAAATTACGTCCGCCGCCTTGACGTAGCAAGACTTGTCTCTCGCCACCACTCACTCACCACTCATATCACAAATCTCGCTAGCGGTCAGGGTCTCCCACTGATCCAGAACTTATACCAGGGGATCATTGACGGTTTGAGTGGCCCAGAGCCATATCTCGCTGCCCATGATTCCCAGAAGTCCAGTCAAAGACCCGTCGTGATCCAAGAGATCAATTGGGCAGCATTCTTGACAGGCTTCCTGCGGTGCCACCGTCGTGACTTGGCAGAGAATCTCTGGAATGACATGCTTAAATATGGCACCCAACCTGGTGTCATCACCTGGACAGCGCTCTTAGACGGATTTGATAGCATGGGGGAAGCTGATGCCGCTTCCACCAGCTGGGATCACATGGTTTCCCAAGGAATCCGACCGGGAATTTTGACATACCGTGCTGTCATCTCGGCATTATTTAACGCTCGGAGACCAGATGATGCTATTGATAAATTTGCATTATTTAAGCGAGACCTTACCAACGGTTCGTTGCCAGACACTGGGGACGCATTGCCTGTTTACAATACAATGCTGCACGGTCTTCTCAACAATGGACGAGCTGGTGACGCCGATGCGCTGCTGCAGAATCTACGGCAGAAGGGCCCAAAGCCAGACATTGTTTCCTACAATACCTTCTTGCGTCACCATGGCCGCAGAGGCGAATTCCGAGCGGTATCAGTGTTGCTTGAGCGTCTCCGAGAAGATGGGCTAACCGGCGATACGTTCACGTTCTCCTCTGTGCTTTCAGCTCTTCTCAAGGTTGGGCGTACTGACGCCATTGACATCGTTCTGAGTCTAATGAAGAAGCAAAATGTGGAGCCCAATGTCGCCGTCTTCAGCGCGATCATAGACCATCAGCTTCGCGAGCCCTCGGAGCAAGGTCTCAGGACGGCAATGGAGCTACTTCAAAAGATGGAGACGAATCCGGATGCCCAACCCAATGACGTGACATACACAGGTGTACTTGCATCATTACACCGCCAGGTGTGGCCCAACACCGTCCTGGCTGAGGAGTCCAGGAGATATGTCCTTAAAAGGATGGAGGAGCGAAACATCCGGCTTAATCGGGTGACCTATCACATACTGATCAAAGCATGTTTGGAGAACCCGGAACCAGAAGGATTGCGAGGGGCATTGGGCTACTACAAGGAGATGGCAACTCGGAAAGTGCCAACGAACTATGATACATGGTATGTCCTACTACATGGGCTGATTTCGAGGGAGGAATGGGCAGTTGCAGATGAGATGGTAGTGGACCTCCTGAAGTATATCAAACCTGTTGGGGCATTGGAGAGCCTGATTGGTAGAATTCAACGACGGACAGCCTGGAGGATGAAGTTAGGAGCAAAGTTTTATTTCTGACGTAGACATACCTACAATATTAAATGATACGCATCATTCATCGCGAAAAAAATGACCACACTAAAGGCTTTTCGCCCATAAAAAATGACTTGCCAAGACCGACACGAGTGTAACGATCGTACACTGCAAGATACGGCTTCGTTAGTGCAGACAGACATGATGCGTTTGTACATACGCCAATAACTACACCTCCTGCCAAAGTACTTGCCCACCCATGGCAGTAGCAAAACGAGTGCAAGCTGCTGAAGCTCTTCTAAGCTCTCATTCCACTCTTTCTGGGCCAAACGGTAGTCTTCATCAGAATCATATGAAGCGTTTGATGAGGAGTCTGAAGAATGGTCCGAGCGTGGCATGCTTCAGCCAGTAGTGCAATATCTTGACGAAACAGCGGTCTCCAAATGAAGTAGTAGCACTGAGCTGACGGTGTTGTCCGAACTTGGCTTGATGTGTGGCGCTACACCACTTTTAGGCGAATTGGCTCTTTGCTTTCTCTCCTCGTTGCAATTTGTCAACTTTCTCCTACCATCACCAGTCCATGCATTATGGTGGATGTTGCTCTTCCGCCCACCCGACGCAAATTAGTCGGGCAGCCTCTCCTCTACGCCATTTCCGTATTCGCTAGTTTGGGTGTTTTCCTAGTACGCTACGTCACAATAGGCACGAGACATTGAAAGCTAATCATTGGTGCTACTTTCTAGTTTGGATATGACCAAGGGTTCGTTGGACATGTATCTCATTGGATTAATAGCTACTAAGTCCAGGGACAGCGTCATGTCAGGTATCATCACCGGTCCCTATTTCAAACAGTTTTTCAACACTCCCGGTCCCATTGAAGTTGGTACTATGGTCGCGGTTCTCGAGCTTGGTGCACTTGGTGCGTTTTACTTATCAGTTTTACGCTGTATAATAACATTCAACAGCCACGTCGATTGCTGCTGGTCGCATCGGCGACATAATTGGCCGGAAGGGGACCCTCTTCACTGGGGCTATCGTTTTCACTATTGGTGGTGCCATTCAGACATTCACCACAGGTTTCTACGTCATGATCGTTGGTCGAGTGATAAGCGGTTGTGGAGTCGGGCTCCTGTCGTAGGTCTTCAAGGTTCACATTTTATGCGATTATTCAGCGCGTTTTTCAGGACGATCGTTCCTATATATCAAAGCGAAATTTCTCCACCAAATCATGTAGGTCTCAATCTTCACACGTTTGTGCTACTAATTTTGTTCGCAGAGAGGCGCGCTTGCGTGCATGGAATTTACCTGTAATGTTTTCGGCTATGCATCCTCTGTTGTAAGTCCTCTTTATCTGTTGCAGCTATGAAGCCGGCGAGTTAATATTCCTCAAAGTGGGCGGATTATTTTTGCTCATTCATCGAATCCGATCTTTCTTGGCGTATTCCCCTTTTTCTGCAGTGTGTCATTGGAAGTATCCTCGCTGCGGGAAGCCTGGTCATGCCCGAGAGCCCTCGGTATGTCTTTTTCGTTGGTTGCTGGCATGATATGCACTGAAACTATCCAGGTGGTTGATTGACACCGACCAAGATGTTGCAGGGATGGGTGTTATCGTGGATCTGCATGGAGGAGATCCTAATAATATTCTCGCTCAAGCTGAATTCCAAGAAATCAAGGATAAAGTCATTTACGAGGTGCGCTAGTGGTCAGTGCAGCAATCATTATCTTTACAATTCAACAATCACAGCGTGAACTTGGGGAAGGACGCTCTTACGCTACAATGTGGAAGAAGTATAAACGACGCGTGTTACTTGCCATGTCTTCCCAAGCATTTGCTCAGCTGGTAAGCCTCTGCCAATTTACCCATATGACGCCGTCATGAACATGTCTTTCCCAGAATGGAATCAACGGTAATGTGTCTGCCTTTGTACGGCTTCCATGAAACTAATGAGTCGAAATGACAACCAGTGATCAGCTACTACGCTCGTACGCATTTTATTTCACACCAAAATGATTTCTGACTGATCAGTGCGCGTGATTTAGCATCTGTTTTTGAAGGTATGGGTGGATGTACATATTTTCCTGGCGAAAATCTCATTGAAACGTAGAGGCTGGGTGGCTTGGCCGCGATGCTGTGCTAATGACGGGCATCAATGCCATCATTTACACCTTGAGCACCTTACCCCCGTGAGTGGAATCCTATCAACGGTCTTGTTTGGAAGGTTAAATGCTCCTACAGCTGGTACCTCGTAGACCGTTGGGGTCGTCGCGTTATTTTACTTTCTGGTGCCGTTATCGTTGGTTCCTTTTCTGACTAACGGCTTTCAAGGGGCTCACCGATATCTAGATGGGTATTTCCTTGGGCTTTACTGGCTGGTGGATGTACATTGATGTTCCAGCTACACCCAATGCTGTGGTGATTTGTGTAATTGTCTTCAATGCTGCATTCGGCTATAGGTAAGTTCTTGTGCAATTTTTCTGAGCCGAATTCGACTTGATATTGTCTTAGTTGGGGCCCTATTCCATGGCTCTATCCCCCTGAGGTGATATCCTTTCGGCAATAGCCTAAAAAGATGCTGATTTTGCTCTAGATCATGCCCCTCACATTCCGTTCCAAAGGTGTATCTATATCAACTGCAACCAATTGGTGAGCTCGAAACACCTGTCACACGTCAACCAACTGACACGACCAGGGCATTCAATTTCATCGTCGGAGAGACGACCCCATACCTCCAAGAAGTTATCACATGGAGATTATACCCTATGCATGGGTTCTATTGCGCGTGCAGTTTCATTCTCGTTTATTTCTGTGGGTAGACGCTCTTGAATACTGTTTTCCATGCTCACTGATTAAACGTAGTGTATCCCGAGACTAAAGGTGTTCCTCTCGAAGAGATGGATGCTGTGTTCGGTGAAGGTAATATCTTCCCAGCTTCTTCCAGTTGGATGATATTGATTGTATCTTGCAGAGGAGAGGCTGGATTACGAGTCCGAGCGGGCATCTCTGATGTCCAATACCCGCAGTCCTTCGGTACGTTCTGGCTCTCGACGCAAGGTTGCCACAGAACGTGGATGGGTTAGCCGGCTACTCTATCGTGACGACAGGAGCACATACCAGCCTATTGGCGAGGGTGATGAATAGGAACTCGCGAGGATTGAAGGTGACCACATGAAGGCGCACGAAGAAGATCACTCGAGGGAGCAGCTTTCGCCCTCTTTTTCTTCACCCACGTCTCCTATTACTGCTGCGGTTGTCGAATGAAGTGCTATTCAGTTGCGAGACAGTTTGCTAGTGTCGCATGCGGCAATGTTGCTTCTCTGGGCATGCTACTTTCATTTATCACCAGCAGTTGTACCTTTCAATCCTCATGATACGCTACGTACTGGCTCACAATCACGATTTCACTTCTTTGACATCTTACTGCTTCGTATTACTGTACTTCGACTACAATATGATTTTCTGCTTCACTATATATTGCTCTGGTAATGTCACGTGTCCGCATGACTTTTCCTTCACCTCCAGCAGTTGCGCTGCTATATCGCAGCTGGGCGCGTCAATCAGTCTGTAGGAAGCATGGACTGCTTCGCTATATGAGCCATAGCTCGGAGATACACACAAAAGAGCTGCTGCATACGAATAGCACGGGGAAAGCTCCACTGGATGTAACCTTCGAGTCTCTTGGAGTGGGGAAACCAATTGCAGCGGCCCTCCGTGCTGCATTCCCCAATGTTCAGCAACCCACGACAATGCAGCGTAAGATGATATCTGCTGTGGTGGGTGACCAAGATATACTCTTGCAGGACTTCACGGGTACCGGAAAGTGCGTACTTATCGCTGGATGCTGACTCAAACTCACATCCTTCAAGGTCATTTGGATTGCTACTTGGACTCCTGAGCAAACCAAGGATCTCTAGATATGATTCGAAAAAGGGAAAGGACCATGCAAAAAAGAGCATAACAACTCTCCTGATCGTCCCCCACCGTGACCTCGCATACCAATTTTTGCACTGGCTACACCACATGCTGACGTCTGCGGGTGAACCTGGACCATATTCGCTTGCTTCGATTGTACAGGTGCTAGTCCGCGGCTCATCACCCGACAACCTCATAAACTCATCTCCTCGGATACTGGAGGCGATTGTGAACCCCTCGTCTGGAATATCCACGCTCCGGGATTATCCTCCGCATATACTCATTGCCACACCAACTGCGCTTATAGACGTGCTTCGAAAGGAGCCAGAAGTGCTCCAGTTATCCACGTTATCCACTGTCGTTGTCGATGAGGTGGACTGGCTTCTGCAAGCTTTGCCCCAGAAAAGCTCAAAGTATGCCACAGAAAAAGCAGCGAGACGAAATCAGAGGCATCCTGACGTTCTGAAGACTGTGCTGGACGTTCTCTATACGAACACGAAAACTAATGCTTCATACCCTTTGCGGAAGCGTCTTTTGAAGATGAAGTTGGCCCCGATTCATCGGCCGCAACTGATCATGCTTAGTGCAACAATGCGAAATAGGTTGAGGACAGCTTTCTTTGGCGCTTACGGGTGGTTCAGAAGGGGAAAAGTGCTGAAGCTTATTAAAGCTTCATCTGGCTCACGTCCGGCTCACGGTCTTAACCGCACGATCACACACCATGTTCTTGTCATGTCGCAGGATGGCTCTGTGAAAAATATAGCTGGTGCTCGCAAAGCTCGAGCCTCCACACTGTCGGAATTTTCCGAGCATGAGAGTTCTTGTGGAGAACAGGACGAAGAAGAGGAGTTTATTTTTGATGAAGATGATGAAACACCCCTCGATGATGAGACTGACACGGGTGAGGAAAATTTGTTTTCATTTCTTTATTCGGTTATTGACTATTTGAATTGCGATCAGACATGCTGCAAGCACCTCCTGTTTTTACTCCGGGGATGCTTGAGGCCGTCGCATCCGCATTCGCTCTTGATGTACCAAACATTGCGCTTCTTGTCGTACCTGCAACTACACCCGTCCGACGAGTTATATTTGAGCTGAATCAACTCGGGGTGAATGCCCACGGTCTTGATCTCGTGGACAATGAAGCCGGTCGGGCACACCTTCTGTCTAAGAACAGGGATATTCCCGATGAGAATCCGACCTTGCTTGTATCGACGCTTGCAACGACCCGAGGGATTGATTTTCCTGGACTAACCCACGTTTTTCTCCTTGGTCTTCCGGAAGGACGCGCGGGAGACGTTTACCAGCATGTTGCAGGAAGGGTTGGACGATTCGGCCGCCGAGGGAAAGTGATCACTATCGTGGAGGGACGCCGGGAGAATGAGGGGAAGAATGGTAAAGTTTGCGTCAGGGATGATTCGAAGAAGGTGGATATGATGCTGAAGAAGCTTGGTATTGGTGCAACAAAGCTAGAGCATTTTGACTGACAGAAGCAGGCATAAAGTCCCATAGTGACCGTGCCCGTCGGTAGATTAGATATCCCGTATACTGTGAACCGTGGTATTCGGATGCGTATGCACTGGCAGGCGAACATGAGTGACGGGATTATTAACGGCGGTAGTCTCAGTTGGTTGCTGTCTTGCACGCGGATCAAACCAATCATAGGTCCAAATAGGACCACTGAGTGGCATGATGTAACCTTAGTGTGAATGAATCCATGAATAGCCTATGGGGTGGCTGACTTGCTAGCGCTCAGGTCACCCACTAGTCTGGCCTGGTCTCTTTCTCTCCCCCAA
Source organism: Suillus sp. MG131 (assembly GCA_003313855.1). NCBI lineage: Eukaryota > Fungi > Basidiomycota > Agaricomycetes > Boletales > Suillaceae > Suillus > Suillus sp. MG131. The sequence goes on along the minus strand of QLOO01002408.1, from coordinate 19,448 downwards.
GGCTGTAGTTCGGTTAAATCACTGTCCTTGTTCGTCGTGCTCAACAATGGCGAGAGCACCACCCTTATACCTTATGTTAGGTCTTCTACTTTGTTCGTCCCTCTTTTTTCAGGTTTCGGCTCAGTCTACAAACCAGACCACTGCGAGCAGCGGTACTCCTTCCCCCACTGTCTCTGTAAACGTTACAACGTTCTTGACGACTAGCTCCTACACGTTGACATCCGTCAGCCACTCAGGGAACATTGCGACCACTATCACCACCGTATTACCCACAGTGTATAATGCGACAAGCACCATTCATGCAAATTCATCCACACCAACATCCTCACCCTCACCCTCACCCACCCCAACTCCCATCGTCCTAGCTACTAGAATCACCCCAGCTTTCGGTGTATTGGGAGCGATCCTCATCATAACTGGACTACCAAGTGCGTTCTGGGGCCACAAGAATAGATGGTAATTTCTCTCATTTGTGGATCTACCAATTTCTCACTCTCACTATGTAGGACATCCTTCTTCCTCATCGGTTTCTATACCCTTTCATTGGTCTGTTTCGTCCTTATCGTCAAGTTCGGCATTCTTCCCGCGATCAACCCACCGAATAACACACTCCAGGGCATGTTCGTATTAGCCTCCGCTGTTGCTGGTATCATGGGCGGCGCGTTCACAATCTTCTTTTGGAAGGCCACTAAATACTTCATTGGCGCATGGGGTGGTTTCGCTTTCGGACTGTGGATACAATGCTTTAAAAATGGCGGTCTTATTACCCCTGTTGGCATGAGATGGATTCTGTATATAGGTAACTGTTTCCTCCGTGGTCCACCCTGTTTTCTACTAACTCGTCACTCAGCATGCAGCGTGGTTGCATTTGTCCTCTGCACAATACCCAGGATACATTGGCATATGCTTCTGGTTGCTACCGCCTTTGTTGGCTCGTCCGCCTTCATACTTGGCGTGGATTGCTACACAACAGCTGGCTTGAAAGAGGTTTGCGTCATTTTCTATAACCAGTTCATGATTGCTCACGGATGACGGTAGTTCTACGTCTGGAATTTAGGTTTCACCTCTCTGTTTCCGAAGTATGTTAATAACGGCATCGCGTTCCCGGTAACCCAAACGATGGAAATCGAACTTGGACTCATTGGAGCCATCTCTCTCATGGGTGGAGCCGTTCAACTCCGCATCCTCCGCGTCTTGCAGCGAAAACTCAAGGAAATTGCTGAGGAAGAAAAGAAGCGGGATGAAGAGGCCGAACTCAACGCTTCCGGTAAATTCAAAGAGCTCTCAAAGGAGCAGGAGGAATGGGAGCGCGACCACCCATCGCTCGGAATGCATGGCCGGACGGCCAGTGGCTACTCTGGGACTCCTTTAATGAAGGATTTCCCCACCAGGGGTTCTCAAGATGGGCGGGCTTCCATGTTCACGTTGGTTGGCGGGCGTGGTCGCTATGCATCAGGAGTGTCTGACTTCATGGCTGCTCCCACCCCTGACGAAGATATCAAGCGGGTCGTACGCGACTCTCAAGCGCCTGGTGCTTTGCCTGCTCTTGATCTTGGCCTTGGAATCCAACAGGATGTCCCTTCTGGGTTCATTACTGATAACGATCCTGACAGCAGCGACACGAAACACAGCGATGTGAGGAAAGCTGGTATCTCATCGGAGTTGGAAGATCTCGCACGCAAGGAGGAGCTTCTTGCCGAAATTCAAACCATCAGACGCTCAATCGATGCACTCAGATCGGAGACACCTGGCCTTGACTCGGACGACTCCCGCTCTCGTCGTATCTCTCTGACCTCCCGCCGCACCCTCAGCTATGACCTTGATAATGCTATTGCTCCACGTCCACACACTCGCCCACCCAGACAGCCAGATCCACGCGGCCGTGCACAGTCAATGGAACTTTCCAAGCTCATAGATGCGCCTCCGCTTGGTGCATCCATTGGTCGTCCTACAAGTGTTCCTCTGCGCGACGATGACTGGGACTCGTACGTTCGTGACCGTAAGCTCTTGCAGCCACCGGCTGGGGTAACTGCACCTATCCCAACGAGCCGTTTGTCCACGACGGGATCATTATCTGCACAACAACGCCTACCTGTCCCGTCAGCTGTCACTGAAGCCCTCTCTCAAAGGAAACACCGGGAGAGTTTGTTGGACCCTGGAGTTGGTCCAGACACAAGCGCGAAAGATACATCGGACGAGGATACCCCCATTGCCACGCTTGCAGCAGCTCGCACTCACACGAAGAAACCCAAACCATATTTCAGCAGCGCAATCCCAGTTGTGTCAACACCCTCGCAGCCTCCTGCAGCTTCTGCACGCCATCCTCCTGCCATCCTCTCCAGGAGCGCGCCATTGTCACCTGAGCCTGAGCGAAGCCACATACCGATCGTCCTCCCTCCCACTCGACCATTGAAGGCTGCGGTTGCTGAGCCTAACAGCAATATTCCCACGATCATTCCTCGCGGACAAAGCGCAAACATCGCAGCACCAGTTGCCAAGAGGCCAGAGCCTCAGCGTGTTGCAACGTTTGAAGAAATGGAGGAACGGCATCGAGAGAAAATGCGGGGTCTCCAAGCTCCCATCACGGAGGCTGAGAAACAAAACGCGGAAGTCCAGGCTGCCAAGCATCGCTGGGAGCGTTCCAAGGCAGTGGAGCGGGAGGCAGTGAACAGACGGCAGGCTGAGAAGGCCGCAGAGCTTGCACGAGAAGAGAAGGAGAAGTTGCGTCGCAAGTCAGAGGACGGTCTTGGCAAAGCGGGACCCGAGGACGACAAGAATCCAGAACGTCGACCCAAGGGAATAAATGCTGACAAGCTCGCTGCAATTGGGGGTGTCAACAATTCAACATCATCGAAACGCCAATCGGTACTAAGAGTGGAGGATTGGCAGCGGCATCAGCAGGATGTGGAGCTTGGAGTTCGCCCCGAGCGCGCTGCTGGCACAAAGCGAGAGTCTCGTGGGATGAGGACTGAGGCCAACGCGACTGTTCCATTCCCTGGACAAAGTCGCCCGATGGACAGACGCCGCTCTGCTGGGGTCCCTCGGGACCCTCCAAGTTAAGGAACTGGGCCTGAGATGGGCTCAGGTGCTACGATCATGTCACTCATTTTCTAAAACATATTGGACGTTCGGCTTCATGGACATATTTTTACGCCCGTCATTTCATTAGGGTATCCTCACGTCTCTTGCAACTTCGACAACATTAATATTGTTTTCTTACTGTCAATCCCCGTTTTCTTGCATTATGCATATGTAGGACCGTTGTAATACATATCGCATGACGGTTCAAGTCTGCGTATAGACTTTATCTGGGGTGTACTAGGAATGACTGGCCCCTGTGCATAGTCGCGGAGTTTGTAATATACTCAAGTTTTGACTTGCATATATGGACGACGTCCCCCATAGAATAGGCCCACCATGGCTGCCATCCGTCGTTCCAAAACCGCACCTCAGGCTCTCGAATACCAAGTGCGACCTGGTCTAGCCAGGGTAAAGTCCACCGTAGATGGCTTCAGTCACCGCTTAGAACAAGCATCAATACCCGCATCATCCCAGTACAGGATAAGCGCCTGTGTGGCGGCGGCGGCCTCCCCGCGTGACAGGGAGGACCCATTCAGTCTTACAGGCTTTTTTGCTGCCCCACACCTTTCATCTCCGGGAAGAGAGGGAAAACATTGGGAATGGTTACGGCAAGAACAAGCTGCAGAGGTAGAATCTGCTGATGCTGATAGATCATTACCTGGTACGCCGGGACCCGTCGCGTTCGCACGGGGGGCGGAAGAGGAGACAGAGGATAAAATGGGCGTGTTATCAGTACTTAGTAAGTCCGATCTAACGAATCAGCCGCCGTGAGTTGATATTGTCAAAGGTACGATTTTTTTGACGGAGGATGGCGAGGATGATCATGATTCACTATACATTGGACTTTGTAGACATGGACGTCCTGGACAAGAAGGATCTGGTTTGCCATGGTGGCCTGTACGATGGGCATTGCATGCGATGTCTAGTATAGTTTAGATTATATTTATATAAAATTCTCACGGTTACACGTGTTTGTAATTGTTTTTTCTCACGTCTTAGTTGAAATCGCTCTTCTCCATTTTCCCACCTCTCTTCCTCGATTCCCACAGCTGGCTACCAACATCGGGCGGGAAACTGTTATGAGGACTTTCCATCCTTACTCTTCTTCACACATCCAAATGTCCGAAGCTGCTCTTCAACAGCAGCTGAATAAAAATTCAAGCACCTCATCTCCAACATCACCCGTACAATCTACTTTGGATTTACTTGTAAACCCTACCTCTTCTCCTCCTCATATACTTGCCAATAAAATTGGTGAACAGTTTCAGCATTCAAACCATATTCAATCATCAAACAACAATGTTATTCCTACAGTAACTTCCGCTCCTCCTTCTGTTCTCTCTAACACCGATCCGAACGCGTCCCTTCAATCTCTACTTGCCGCGAACCGAAAAGATTCAGCAGCTCCAGATGCAATACATCAATGGGTTATTCCCCCTGTCCAACCTTCACCTCAGCCTCATCATTCTTCCCCTCATATTACTACCGCAACAGCCCAGGTAAGTACAAAGTACATCACTATAGTGTAGCACTCATATGTACATCAAACAAGTCTTCAAACGGCAAGAGTGGTAAGCGCAAACTCGACGAGACAGAGCCTGACGATCCACACCCAAAAATCCGTCGACCTGTTATCCGCGAACATGTGGCGCAGCAGCACCAGCACCAGCATCCTCTCCTTCAAATGACAACTGTCATGTGCTTGCACGCCGCTGTGGCACAGAAATCTTATGGTAGCGAGAAACGCTTCCTTTGCCCTCCCCCTGTCGTGCATATTCAAGGTCCTGTATGGCAAATGCGCTCCCAACAACTCGCCATGTCAGTTGTCTCCGAACAGGGTGAACGATCATTGGACCAAAAAACTAATTTGGATAACAACATGACCGGGAGCTTCAAATTCTTGCACGTGACCGGCACAGCAAAGGCAAAGAGCTTTCAGCTGTCCCTCGACATAATAGAACCTCCTCCTTCTGCTTTGTCAGGCGAGAGCAGCGCTGATGGAACTCCAGGACGTGTTTGGGCCACCTTTGATTCAGCTCCTGTAACCATTATATCTAAACCCTCGAAGAAGACAGCAAAAACGCGTAACATCTCTTCGTGTATCCTCGCGGGAGGTCCTGTGTCTCTTTTCAACAGGATCAATTCACAGACTGTACGCACCAAGTATATGACTATCGACAACTCTCAGCTCTGTGCAAGTAATGTCACTTGGTCTGCGTTCAACGTGAACGTAGTGCGACGTCCTGATGACGCGCCGCCCACCAACGGTATGGGCTCACGTGACTGGAAAGTATTATACATGTTTACTCACGTTCACATTCAGCCGGTCCGCAACCTGTCACTTACGGCTGTGAGGTCGTCCTATCGGACACACTGTCCAATATCGCTACGTCACCCCTTATCATTCGAAAAGTAGACAAAGGTCGCGTATCTGCTGAGGATGGTGGGCCTGTGAGTCAAATGCAGAAAATTGCTCTGCAAAGAGTGAACCAGGATGGTACGCGACATTATCTGTCTGCCGCCGGACCCATACCTGGTGCTCCAAACTCTACCCCATCTATCCCAGGAGCACCGGCTCAGGGTGGGACACACCCCTTGATCTTTCAATCGCCTCGTATACGAGATGAGATGAAAGATGGCGTGCGAACCTTGACCGATGAAGTAGATGACTATTTATGCTGGACAATTGTGGGCATTTGTGGGTGCCTTTCACTGAGCCGTTGGATTACGCTGATAACGCTCGACCATAGCCAAGTTCCAATATACTTTCTTTGATGCGTTTGGTCAACATAGTAATTCAATACCCGAGATGCCCATCACACCCTTTCCAACACTATTCACGGCGCCAGTGTACCGACCAACGAACAATATACTCGAAATGACAGTGTCACACTTCTTCTATGAAGACCCAAAGACACGAACTCAGATGCCACTGACCGTGTATTTAGGTGGCCTTGGTCCTCTCAGAGCTCGTTTTTATCAGGCTGCTCCCCCAGGACCATTGACTAACATTGCCGCCTTCGGTTCTGCCATGTCCGGTTCATCTAATGAGGTAGTAGTGGGCGGAGGTGAAGACGTTGCAAGTTCCCCTGCCGATGCTGCATCACGATATCTCACTCAGCCCCCTTTGCACACTATCGTAACAGTGGAGCTGCCCTCCTTGCCTGAGATTATCAAGGCACTCGAAGAGGATGTGATGACTCCGAGCGTGATGACCCCAGATGGTCTCATCCATCGACAATCGCCACAACACAGTGAACATGGAACACCGCTCGACGGGCCAAACGGAAGTGGTTCACAATCGCACCCTCCACCTTCCATTGCTGGCCGGAGTCTTCCCCTATTGTTCATTCGCGCCTCAGATGGCATTGGTTATCACTCTGGACGAACGATCAGTTGCGAAAACGTATTCCAGGCTATGGAGCTGGGGCCGATGGCACCTGGCGGTGTTCTAGCACCACCAGGGGGGTCAGCAGATGCTAGCTGGCTCGCTGCGGCGCAAGCCGCGGCCGCGGCCGATGGAAGTTTGCATGGTTGGACGTTAAGAGTCATGTAACATTGATTCAGATATGCTGTCGTCGATTCTCGTTGCTTGTTGCTCTTCGTTTGCTCTGTCTATCTTTCAGATCATTGCTGTCGTCAAGCTCCCAAATTCTAGCACTCCTTCGTAGTTCCCTTACCTACCCTTCTTTCTGCTGATTCATTTTCTTGAGTGGATTTCTGTAAGCCAGACATGCTGGCAAGGTTTTTTATCGTATTGTCAATTCACGATGGGTCCATATTTGTTTGTCTAATTACAATACTCGCTAGCTATCATCTGATATAGCCAGCGCAAGGGCTCGAACGTTCGTGTCAAAATGTCACTAGGCGGCGCCCTGCCATGGGTACGACCAACACGAGGAACAGGCGATTGGCTCAATTAAGGAATCAGACCTTTACTAGGTGAATAATCGATGAGATCAGTGCATTGATCAAGGGATAGATAAATAGTACACTGCCGAAACCCACTAGTGGACGATTTCTTCCTTAACTGCGCCATCATCAGGTAAGTCGACCCGAACCGAATCAAAACCACATCGTATGATCCGCACAGGTTTTTTCCTCTTTAGCGCCGCTAAAAGACTTATATCTTCTACGAGTGCTGATAATATCCCTTCTTCCTCAGTTCAGTCAAATTTACATTGTCGATTCTTGTCCAACGTTGCCAGAATCAGCAAGATGTTCACCTACGATGGTATCCGATCGCAGCTCGAGTGGAACTCCACCTTGAGCGTCTCCAATGCCCCCCAGCCCACCGCTGACACCAAGTTTCTTCGCAAGGTCAGTTGTCTTCTAACCTTACATCCTTTATTGAATCCCGATCTTGCAGACCTCGATCATCGCAACTATCGGTGTGTGTGATCGTCGATGTTTAGTGCGATGTTGATTATTTCTAGGTCCGAATACGAACACTGTCGAGAAACTTGCGGCCCTGAGACGCGCTGGAGTTAACGTTGGTCAGTGATGATCGCACATCCCATTTCTACGATGACTAACTCACCTCCCTTTTCAAGTTCGCATGAACTTTTCTCATGGTTCATATGATTACCATCAGAGTGTCATCGATAACACAAGAAAGATGGTCGCGGGTAATTACGAATGAATTGAGCATATAATTGTGTTGGACTGATGCGCAATATTAGCGGATCCCAGTGGACGACCTGTCGCGATTGCATTGGACACAGTGAGGCTCGTGCGTTCGTGTTACAAATTCATGCTGACATTTGGCTCATAACAGAAAGGCCCCGAAATCCGCACGGGTTTGATGAGAGATGGAAAGGATGTATGCGTCTGACCTTTGTCGCTGATGGCACCAGGTGATTGACATCATGTTTCACCTTGCTTCTTCAGGTACCCATCAAGGCTGGCCATGAATTCCTCATCTCAACAGAAGACAAGTACAGCGAGATTTGCGATGACAAGGTTCTGTGGCTTGACTACGTGCGCACGAATTACTCGGTGTGCGTTTCGCAACTAATACACTTTTTGTAGAAAAACTTGCCAAAGGTCACTGCTCCCGGCAAGCTCGTCTACATCGACGACGGTAGGTTTATTTGAGATGTCCTTTGAATTATTCATTTATGTAATGACTGCGTAGGTATCCTCTCTCTACTCGTCTTGGCTATCGAGGGCCCCAACGTTCGCGTCCGTGCTCTGAACAACGGCACCCTCTCTTCTCGCAAGGGTGTAAACCTTCCAAAGACCGACGTCGACCTTCCTGCTCTCTCGGAGAAGGACAAAAAGGACCTGCTATTTGGTGTAAAGAACGGTGTTGACATGATATTCGCATCATTTATCCGCCGTGGCCAGGATGTCAAAGACATCCGTACAGTTCTGGGGCCCGATGGTGCGAACATCAAAATCATCGTAAAGATCGAGAACGAGCAGGGTGTTGAAAACTTTGACGAGATCTTGCGAGAAACTGATGGTGTCATGGTTGCCCGTGGTGACCTCGGTATCGAGATCCCCGCAAGCCAAGTCTTCTTGGCACAAAAGATGATGATTGCGAAGTGCAATATCGCCGGGAAGCCAGTCATTGTAGCAACCCAGATGCTCGAGGTACGTAGATCGCTCATCGTGCGATAGTGCGTTTGCTGAATACACGTTACTTGTAGTCGATGACGGTATGTGTTAATCGACCTGTTTCCCTGTGGGCGTTGCTCAAATTATGCACAGTACAACCCCCGGCCCACTCGTGCCGAAATCAGTGACGTAGCCAATGCTGTCCTTGATGGTTCCGATTGCGTTATGTTGTCTGGAGAGACTGCAAAGGGAAATTATCCTGTAGAATCTGGTATGTTCTTTGTACGGTGGTTATGACAAGACTGACGTTATGCGAAGTTCTCATGATGGCTGAGACATGTTTGCTTGCTGAGGCAGCAATTTGCTACCCACCTCTGTACGACGAACTGCGTGGCATCCAACCTCGTCCCACCGAGACTGTGGAGACTGTAGCGATTGCTGCGGTCGCTGCTGCTTCGGAGCAAAACGCGAGCGCGATTATTGTACTGTCCACAAGCGGAAACACTGCTCGTCTGATCTCCAAATACCGCCCCAGAGTGCCCATCATCACTGGTAAGTGTCCTTTGACTAGTATCGATAAATTTAGCTCAACCACCTTTTTTTAAGTCACTCGGAACGAGCAGACCGCGCGCCAAATCCATCTCCACCGTGGATGTTATCCATTCTGGTACCCTGAGCCGCGTGGAATTGCTGAGAGTCAGTGGCAGAAAGATGTAAGCATGTACCCTTGTTTGATTGGCATTGAGTTGAAATTGATATATCTTATCCAGGTTGACAACCGTATCCGGTTCGGTTTGAAGAACGCGCTTGCGTTGAACATCATCAAGACGGGCACTACCGTCATCGCTGTGCAAGGCTGGAAGGGAGGTCTTGGCCATACCAACACCATGCGCATCTTGTCGGTCCCCACTGACCCAGCTGATCTTGAAATGCAGTCCCTGGGAGCAAACTAGATAACTGAAATTGACTGTTGAAACTTGAGACTTTGTTGTAAACATACTGTAAGGGGGGTTATCATGCACATAACAATGTACAATGACATTTTGGCATTTGACGTTGACGGTTCGTCTAACGGCGATGTGTGTGTGTGAGTACTCCGTGACGGCACTCGATTCACAGCTGCGCATCTTCGTGGTAGAATTTCAACTTTCCCATAGTACAATCCCTACATCGCAGGCCATTATACTGATACCGGTAAAATATCTTCCTTGCAGGTTAATATTGTACGCAATGACCACTCTCTTTACTCCACTATCATAGAAAGCATTGACGTACTGGCGCCTGAAGCCTGAGGTTCTCATCCTCCCCTTCCTTCCTTCACTATCCTACAATTATTGCTTGAACGCGATGGCAGCTCGTTATTTCGCTGCATTTCAGCGTGGTACTACTCGCGACCGACCCTTCTGTGATCCTCATCTTCCTTCTTATTCCTCTGCCGTTCGCGAAAAAATGCATCTCCAGTCCAGCAGTAGGCGATGGCTCATACCTATGACAGGCTCAACGCGCCGGATACGTCTCCAGTCCCCGAACCCCGGGCCTCGCTCCAGATTTGCCCGTGTCGGTCGACGAAGAGGTTTCGTCTGTCGATGTGTTGCTTTCCTTACTGTAGTCTTTGTCATTGCAGTGATCGTCCTCATGTTGTTGGGTACTGAAGAGTCCCACTGGACACCTCCGTTCAGGGATTCAACCCTCGTGTTCGGGAGAGAGAATTTGCAACGCATTTGGAAGTGGGAGATCGAGAGCGGACATTACCCCAGCAATGGGAAGAGTAAGCGACAACGTGCTTTCGGGTCTTCTGCCAGATGGGGCTGACTTGTTTTGAGTACCCGAGCAGATTGGTTTCACCTCTGCTATTTTGAATCCGGCCTTGCCTCCAGCAAAGGCACACACACTCATTTCACCGTTTACGCCCCCGCCAGGGCCAGTAACTACCATTACACGCGGAGTTGGTCCCCGTAGGTCATATCTCGAAAATCAGAAGCAGTCTATCGGCGCTGCATATCCGCCTAGACCGATACCTGGAAGCATTGCAGATTTAGATATCATCCTAGAGCAGTGTAATTTTTCAGAGGGCAAGGTGCGTCAGTCGTAGAGATCTTACTCATATGTTTACGTTGTTCCGAAGTATGTCCGCGATTGCTTGGAATTTTTGCGCGTCTCCGCTGGTTTGGATAATGGTCGAAGATTTCGACGAGGATCAGTAGATGGATGGAAATACGCTTTTATGGAAGAGGGCCGACTAGAGGAAGAAATTCCTCTCCGCGCTACGCAGGCTGCACCTATATTGCCTGTTGGACCATACCCCACTGGGCGCCAAAATTCCAATGCGGGATTGATGAAGAAGAGGAATGTTCAATGGGAGCGTCCACTCGAGCTTCCACCCCCAGAGCAGCCAAGTGTGGGTTCAAACCGTTCGATAGCTTGCGATCCGGAAAATCTTCGCCTGTTCCATATGTTTTGGGCAGGTCCATTCAACGAGAAACCATATGTCGCGCTGTTATCCTTTCTTTTCACCCAGAATCTTGGCCTCCATCTTGAACCGGGGCAAGAGCTCAATGCTTGTCGTCCACAGATCTGGCTGTGGATTAATCCTGGTCCTGCAGCGGCCGTTCCCAATCCATCTGCGCTCACAGATATGTACGACGCACTGAAGACGAACCCGTGGGCGGCACCTTTCCTTCATCCACGTTTCAAGAATGTCATCAAATTCAGGCTGTGGAACACGACGGAACAACTTGATAGCAACCTGGAGCTGAGAGACGAGTGGAGGAAGATGGACACTCTCTTCAATTCGGGGGGCGTGACTGTGAGCGTACCTGCCGAGCAACCTGCAGGGAGCTCTAGCGCTACCTTATCTAAAACCGGGGACATGGTTCATCGCCTTGGTTCAAAATCGGAAGCAACTTATGACAGGCTTTCCGTGATTTTGTCTGACATGGCACGTTTCATTGTCACTCATCGCTATGGAGGGATCTACCTTGATGCTGATACCATCTTCTTGAGGGATTGGGAGGAACTTTGGGGATGGAAAGGCGCTTTTGCGTACCGGTGGTCCTATCATGAAGACTACAACACTGCTGTACTCCACCTCAACAAGGGTTCCGCCCTTGGTTCTTTTCTCTTCCGCACTGCATTGAAGAACGGTTTCGATTTTCATCCTGTCGCCGTCTCTAAGTACCTTAAAGAGGCGCACCTGGAGAACCTTTTGTTACGCGTTCCTGACGCGCTATTCGATCCAGCATGGCTAAATACGGAAGGCTATCAAACGGAAAGGCCAACGTACCCCTTTTTCGCCGGGTATGTTACTGAAGATGATGCTGACTGCAATTTGCTGACGATGATATATGTAGTTTTGCTGATTTCTTTGACACTCCAGAAGTGCAGAGTGCTGCGCCGCAGGTAGCCGGATTTGAAGGGTTCTTCAGGGGAGCATTTTCATATCACTTTCATAACTTCTGGTGGGGTAAATTTCTTTTTTTCAAATTACACCCTTGTTGATATCTTTGTAAAAAAGGTGGAAGCCATTCGATCCTGCGAGAAATTGGCCGGACTTGGGACCTAAATTTGCAGGTGGTGAAAGGGCAGCGCGCGCCGCTGCCAACCCTCATGCCGATCCTGATGATTGGAGCGACAAAATAACCGATGACAAGCGTGACTTGGACTGGGCGACTGTGCTGAAACGGACGTTTGAGGCTTATATTCGTGGAGAAAGACCAAATATGTATGGTGAATGGTTGCGGTGGTGACGATCTGAACAGGAGGACATTTCCGATGCTGATCTATTTGAAGCGACTTTGGACAGATGGGCCTATCAAAAGACTTTTCAACCAACCGTGACGTGTAATTTGATGCTCATCTCTAACGAATGCTATTACTATATTGTAGTGGAGCGGTCGCACTGACATGTGCTGCGGTGATTATTTTTGTGACCACTGAGGCTGCGGATGGCTAGGCTCGCGAATTCTATGCTCCCCGAGTACAGCCAGAACCACAGCCTAATATCATGTAGTTAGCCAAGAAATTCACACCCAAAATGATCTAACAGTAGAAATGAGAAGTTCCCACGGATCGCTACGCTTCTCTGCTTTACATCAATATTCTTAAAAGTGCTCGTTCGGCGTCCTTCACGAGCGTCGTGAATTCGCCGTTTACTGGACGAAATGGCGTCTTCTAATTATTTTACTCCCCAACGCGGGAATGGCTTTCTAGACAAGAGTCGTTTAACAAACGCTCTTCCAACTTATTCTTCCGCCGTGAGCGAGAAAATGCATCGACATTCCCGTTCAATGTCCTGGACAGTCCCAGTATCAGTCCCAATCCCCGGTGTACGCTCGCGTCGCCTTCGCTTATTTATGCCAAATCCAAATCGTGTCCACCAGATCAGTGTCTTGCGTTTCGGACGACGACGAGGGCCTATACTACTTTGCGTAGTCTTGATTGCTTCCATCATCACAGTATGTTCCTTTGCACGTCGGTTCGGCGCAGAGGAAAAACAGTGGACTACCAACTTTGGGGAGTCTTCTACTCTAGTCTTTGGGCGAGACAATTTGCAGCGAATTTGGAAATGGGAAATAGACAGCGGCCATTATCCAAGTAATGCAAAGAGTGCGCCTCGTCTCTTGTTGTCGTAATCATACGTGTTGATCATGAATTCTCAGTACCCGAGCAGATCGGACTCAGCGCTCCACCACTCAACCCTGCTCTTCCTCCACGAAAAGTTCCAACTATTCCTTCACGATTCAGGCCTCCTCCCGGACCTGTAGCTACAACTACGCGTGGAGACGGTCCACGACGCGTTTATCTCGATGTACAAAGCCTGCCTCCCAATCTTGCATATCCACCTCGCCCTGTACCTGGCAGCGTCGCTGACCTGGACATCATTATGGATCATTGTGACTTCTCACAGGGCAAAGTACGCATTCTGTTTCTCTTGTTTTTTTTTTCACCCACTAATGTTTTCAAAGTATGTACGCGACTGCCTCGAAGTTTTGCGTATAGGTGCAGGCCTCGACAATGGCAAGAGACTCAGGCGAGGCGAAATGGACGACTGGAAATACATTTACATGGAACAAGAAAAGGAGAACTTCACAGATCCCTTCACAGATCCCATCCCTATAGCCAATCCCATTGCTCCACCCCGTCCGCTGGTTTCAGGTGGAGAGACGGACCCTAACGCAGGTTTAAGAAAGAAGGTGGGGGCAGACTGGGAGACACAGTTACCTCTCCGTGCCCCTTTACAACATACACCTTATTCAAGTCTTCCGACACCTTGCGACCCTGAAAACCCACGTCTCTTCCACATGTTCTGGACTGGTCCATTCACCGACAAGCCATATCTCGCTTTACTCTCCTTCCTCTTCACGCAGAATGTCGGTCTGCATTTGAAGGACGGCGACACTCTTGATGTTTGCCGCCCTGAGTTCTGGATGTGGATCAACCCTGGTCCTGCAGCATCTGTCCCCAACCCTTCCGCTTTGAGTGACATGTATGAGGGGCTCAAGACCAATCCCTGGGCAGCCCCTTTCTTGCATCATCGCTTCAAGGATGTCATCAAATTCAAACTATGGAATACGACAGACCAGCTTGACGGTATCCCAGAACTTAAGGACGAGTGGCGTGAGTTAAGAGAGACTCTCTTCAACTCAGGAGGACACATTGTCAGTGTGCCTGCCGAGAAGTCGCAGTCGAAAAGTGCCGAGGTTTCCAGTACTAGTACTATAGAGGATTCGACCAACAGCACTGATGCCGAGACTTCTGCAAAGCCTTCGTCTACTGGTGACAACAAGTCGGATGAAGACGATATGCTCAACCGTACCGGTTCTAAATCCTCGTCTTCATATGACCGCCTCTCAGTTATCCTCTCTGATATGGCACGATTTGTCCTTTGTCATCGGTTCGGTGGTATCTACCTTGATGCAGACACCATCTTCTTGCGGGACTGGGAGGAGCTCTGGGGTTGGAAGGGCGCGTTTGCGTATAGGTGGTCGCGGCTGGAGAAGTACAATACTGCCGTTCTGCGCATGAACAAGAACTCTGCTCTTGGGTCATTCTTGTTCCGCACTGCCCTGAAGAACGGCCTCGACTTCCACCCCATGACGGTATCTCGTTATACCAAGGACGCATACTTGGAGGGTCTTTTGCTACGACTACCGGACGCCATGTTTGACTCTGCATGGCTCAACACCGAGTACTACCAACGCGAAAGACCGCCTCAGCCATACTTCCAAGAGTACGTATGCAATTCCGTGTTCTCGTGTCGTAGCTTACTAAATTCATTTCTTATAGGTTCTCGGACTTCTTTGACACACCTGCACAAGCTAGTGCCGCTCCTCAGGCACTAGGATTCGAAGGTTTCTTTCAAGGTGCATTCTCTTATCACTTCCATAACTTCTGGTGAGTAAACTATCCTTCTGTACGACATACCGTGCTAAATCGTGACTAAGGTGGAAGCCATTCGATCCATCTCGTAACTGGCCTGACCTAGGCCCCAGGTTTTCAGCTGGCGAGAGGGCTGCTCGTGCAGCGGCAGAACCCGATATTGATCCAGAGGATGCCACTGACCGGGTCGCTGACGATAAACGCGATCTTGATTGGGCTACTGTCCTCAAGAGAACGTTCGAGTCTTACGTTCGTGGAGAGAGGCCAAACATGTATGGCGAATGGCTTCAGTGGTGACCTTGAATCACTTTCGTCCTTGCGACCTTCCGTCGACCATGGTCCGCAATCTTATAATCAATATCAGACGCATTATTTGAAACGACCCCCTATCATAAACGCACAGATTGCACGCTGCAACCTCCGGTTTGATTCAGACTCTGACATCAATACGACAAGATACCTAGCCTTCGAGTCCTTTCACTGTTCATAGCATATTTGCCAATCTTTTCACCTCGGACATGTCAAGCAGTTTGCTTACTGCCCTTCTGGTTCAGGCCACAGTGCCCTGCTAGGACCAATCTTAGTCTACTTTAATAACATAAATTGTGCTGCCTCAGTGGACATGGATGCTTAGAATCTAATTACTCAATACATATTGTGCGACTAGCATCTACTTGGAGAACCTCGCTTGAGCGGTGTTAACGGTAGCTTTCAGTGAAGCAATGATGTCCTCTGGCTTTGGCGCATTGAAAATGGCAGTTCCTGCCACGATGACGTTGCTGCCTGCGGACCAGTCAAACGATGGTCTAGAGGATTCTGTGGCAGTACTAACCTGCATCGGCGCAGACATCGATTGTCTTGGGTCCAACACCGCCATCGACCTCGATGTCCTTTTCTGGGAAGCGTGCGCGCAGTTCCGCAACCTTTGGTACGCACCGCTCGAGGAATTTTTGACCGCCGCGTCCTGTGGCACTTGAGGCAACCCATCAAAACATCGATATTGCGACGCACCAGGGTAAACGGTCATAACTAAGAGCATATCCGCTACTGCGCCTATTTCATCTGTGATGGCCGTGGATGGTGTGTCCGGAGAAATGGCCACCCCGGCTTTCATGCCCCGCGCATGTATGGCGTTGACAAGAGCCACAGCATCGGCTGCGCAAGGTGCCAAGGTCATCAGGAGGAGAAGATCGAAGGCGAGATTACTCACACGTAGCTTCGATATGGAAACAATACAACGAGCCTCCTGCATCCGCGATATCGTTCACCCACTGATGCAGATGCCGATATCAGTTACTGCCATGTCAATGACGTCGATAAGATACGTGCTTACTTTCTCGGGTTGTGCAACCATCATGTGGCAATCCATGAATATGCCCGGGACGCCTTTATGGACGCAAGACAGAACTGGTGCACCTGCATGTACGTGAGAACTGCTCGCAAGTAAACGAGCGCGATGGTGCACTGACCCATTGTGATATTGGGCACGAAGTGGCTGGATTGGGATAGATTGACATCGGATAAGAGTATTGAATCTCATTTCTTACCCGTCCATGACGTCTGCACAAGGTGGGGTGGCGATGAGGACTGTCTGACTGAAGCTTCACATACGGGTAAACGTACCCATGTGTAGCCATTCCGCTCCACCTTTCATCATTCTCTTGCATTCTGCACTGAGCTGCCCGAAGTCAGAGGCGAGGACTGAAGGAGATATGATTGCGCGGGGCATGGCTCTATGTCGGTGGTGATGGTGGTTGTAAGGGTGAGTAGTCGACGCGTGAAAGTCCCCACACGTCCCACATGAAAGCAGCTCGAGTGGTATTCGATCTACAGCACCTTCCTTTTTTGGCGACAATTCAATGTAATGCTTTTTTTTCGCTTCCGACGTACTATCAACGTGCTATGGTAGTAGAGTCCATCGCTGTCTTCATCCTATGAATGAATACCACGACACAGAGGCCTACGCAGATGAGGGGCAGCATTGTTCATATCGGAACTCGAGTCCGAGTCTTCGACTACTTCGACTTCACACGCTGACTCTTATCTTGTAAAGGCTGTTATCGTTGCCCGTTTTTACTGCCAGCGCTGGTACTAGACCTACACAAAACAGCTGACGAGGTTTGTTAGACTGTGTATTATAAGTCCAATATTGTAACTCGTGTGCCCCCTGTACCGCACAAATATCTTCCGTTTCCAACGCGTCGTAATATCATTCTCGTCTTCTTCTCACCCTCACGTGAAATTAGCAGCAATTGAGCTATTTGTTTCACTCTCACGGACGCATCCACGCATGAGAAAGTTCATTACATAAATCATCCTTACAATCACGGTTCGACATATTACAATTATGATGATCAAGAATATGATCTGATTGTAACCCCTTGCTGCATTCTCCAAGTACTTGCCATGGCCCATCATCCTCTGGCTGATCAATCGATGAAGAACAGACACCAGATGCCCAACTTTTTACAGCAACAATTGCGCTTCGGGACAACTCGACCGCCTGGCGACTCGCGTCAGTACCTGTTTAAATTCAGAACAGTGCCGCGAGCCCAGACTTGCACAGTGTACACTGACTCTAAGTCTCTGCCCAGACTCGTACACTGACCTTGAATCTACCGCCAGACTTATACGCAGACCTCAAGTCTTGCTCAGACTTCTACCCAAATAGATCATTTAAAGGACATCCTCGTAAAACCGCATAAAACATTCCATAAAACTTGATGGCCGTCTCGCCGACTTACTTAACCTCACTCTAAGCAGTCCGCTCAGCCTCACCGTTATCATGCTCATTTCACACATTTTAGACCAGATAATACAAGGTAAAACTCATCTGTCTGCCGTCGGTTTGCGGATGCTTATCTGCGGAGGCGCGAGGAACCTAAAGCGAAAAATACGGGGTTCGGGAACAGTAGCAAACAAAAGCATACAGCTCGACACCCTTCGTACACCTTCTCCACCCACTGCCGCCGCCGTTGTACCGAGTTTTTTCCCGATATCGCCCAAGGCAAATGCGGATGTTCGCAAGCGTCTTGTCCATTTCCTTGCAGTCGAGACTCGCGAAACAGAACAAGCCGTGGCCAGAATTTGTGGCAATAACTGTGATGCCACTACAAGGTCTAATCTACTTAGTATCTTAGAGGAGGTGAATATGCGTCACTCTCCTTCATTTTTCACTGAATCGTGAATGTACAGGTCGCTGAGCAAGCCCCAGCCCGGGGCGACGGGAAATGGTCTCTCAAAGATAGTACATGGCTTGAAGTGCGTCCATACGAATGGGAGACCTACGAACCGCAAGAGCGGATCAAAATTATTCGACAAGGCAGAGTCATGCTTAGTTCCCTCAAGATACCCGAGTCTGACCCTGTGTGGGATCATTTTCGCTTTCGAAACATTGCACCTCCTAGTACTGGAGCTGCTCTTCATTCTACCAACAGAGATAACACTATCAGCGGCCCGCTTGCGGGTAATTCACAGCCCAAGCTCAGGCCGAAACGACCTACTATATACATACCCCCGATGTTTTTGGACGATGCGCGAGATGCTGGTGTATGTGATCTCTACTTAAGGGTCAATGCTGTGATTGATGTGTTTTTAGTTGGCTAGATCGCGTGCTAACTGGTCTCAGAACCTGGTCTCTGGCACGCTGCGCAGGCGAGATGGATCGGACATCCAGCTGCGAGAACCACTCATAGATGAGGCCCTGTGCACAGCGGGCAAGCTTGTGCGATTCTCCCTTCCCTCGGCTCTTATTTATTGCTGACCCCTTTCCGTGCAGAGAAACGATCACGCTAGAAAGAAGCCGCCCAACTCAGTAATCCAGGGCACAGCGCCACCACCGCAGCTCACACCCCCACCGTTGTCACGGCCTTGACGCTGCCTGCTGTCGCTGGTACCGCTGGGACAACGGGAACAATCCCGCGTCCCAATGCCACCATTGCTGGATGGCGTGCTCGTTTCATGGTCTGGGTTTGCTGTACGCGCACCCAACACACTGATGGTCAGCATTAGAGACACAGTCACGACTTCGGCGTCGGCTGACTTCGCGAAGCAATATCACTGTAATACAGACATGATACTAGACTTCTTTCTTACTATAGTTTAACTATGGGTCTGATGAGTACATGAATATTAGGAAATAAAATTCTTGTTCATATGGGTTTAGGAGTGCGAAGCTTCCTACTAGCCCCCCTTCAGTAAACTACCCTGCGGGTGACTGTATACAGCTGGCCGGTCGTCGGATGCGGTTGCAGTTGCGCACCGGAACCCAAGTATATGGGTTCAGTAGTATAATTCTAAACAAAACGAGACGGTCGGCGTGGTTGGGGTAACGGTAACCCCCTGACGAGAACCTTCGCAATTCGAAATCGTTGCGATCCCCGCTATCCTAGTGTTCCTCTTGCCCTAGCTAACATATCTTTATCCTA